>PVKA01005621.1:0-35516 GCA_004027165.1 Ctenomys sociabilis | reverse complement strand
ACCTTCTCGCATGGAGAGGCTACCCGGTGGGTACCACCTAAAATAAAGCGCTTCTTTTCTTTTGGACTTGCCTCGACACTTCTAGTCCCCGTACGGGCCACCAGTTGTCGGGCGCAGAAAGGAAAACTCAGACACACCTTGCCTTCTTTGTGGAAGGGGAGATCTCGCTTTATTGCAGAAGCACAGCAGCTTATATAGTATAGCTAAGCCAATCAGCAGCAGTCACATATTAGCATACAGCCAATCCTGCTGTGTTGCCAGGCAGCCCCCTCATTCTGTCCGGATCGACAGACAGGGCAGGGCCACACTCTACTTCCTGTTATTCCGAACATACCAAGGCGGAACCCACAAGGAGCGCCAAGCTGTTACATTGTTACCCAGGGATCCTGAGCTGCTGCTTGCACCGCTCCCAACAAAACATCATAAAAACCTCCCAAGAAAACAGGAAGAACTGCAACATGACACCTATATCCTACCAAAGCAGACACTGTATACTATAATGGAAGCTCCTAACAAAAGAGAAAGAGAAGAGACAAATATGGCCTGAGATACAGGAAAGGAAAGCAAAGCACGTGTGCTGCCAGTGTAAACCAGACTTGTATATATAACATGCTGCTGTCAAGTGTGAATACTGCATTCAGTGTGATAGTTGAAGCAAAGATTATTTCTGCAGTAGGGGTTTCTTTTTGTGTTTTTATTACAGTTCACATATAAATTTATTTATGCTGGTACTTTTAGGTCTTATAAGTAGATGAATAGTTGATGTTGAAAATGTTGACATTTATTCAATACACATCACATCTTAAAATTTAGTATGTTATTTTATTGACGTTTTATTTCTCTGTTAAGTATAAATTATTTAGTATAATAAACCTCATAACATTAAAATCAATAATTTATTCATATAAACACCCTAAAAAAATAAATGTGTCCTTTACACACTCTTCTAATTCCCTTTTACTAAAAATCTGCTGTGATGCTCACAGGATACATATATGATACCCCAATTCCTACTGTTGTGCCTAGTTTCCGATAAGAAATCACTTGTTAATCTTATCAGTGATCCCTGATATACATACTCACCCTGTCATCTTTGTTTTGATATCCAAAATCTTCATTATAATATGACTTCTTATGAGCTCTTTAAAACTCTTCACATTTGGAGTTTAAATACTGTGAAATGTGTTAATACGGATCTTTCATCAAACATGGATAGTTTTGTGGCAGTATTTCTTCAAGTATACTTTTTCACCCCTTTATCTCTCTTCCTTTCTGTAATTCCCATTAAGTATTTGCTGATATGCTATATGGCATTTCATATAGCTCTTATATATTATTTCAATTTCTTCATAAATTTTGCTTTCTCTTCCTCACATTATCCATTTCAATTTCCTGTCTCAAAGTTTTCCGGTTTGTTTTGCATTCTAAAATCATATCGTAGATTCCTTTAGTGACATTTAGTTCATTTACTACACTTAGAAACTACAACATTTCTACTTGATCCTTTTTAGTAATTTCTATATTTTTATTTATATTTTCTATCAGTGAGAATTCATTCTTCATATCCTTTATTTCTTTGTCTACAGCTTTCTTTAATTCTTTGAGCATATTTATGATAGTTGATTTGAAAACTTTGTCCAGTAAGTCCAATGTTTATGCCTCACCAAACACAGTTTGTTGTAATGATTTATTTTCCTCTGTAGAATCACACTTTTATTTCTTTAATTTTTTTCCAACATATCCTTATTGGTACAATTTAGACTCACATGAGGAGCACATTCATTGTCAAGAATTTGCAATATATATGATATATCTTGTACATATCTTTTTATCTGTACATGGTATATCTTGTATGTCTTTCTTTTTCCCATTACTGTCCCCTCCTTTCATCCACACTTCCCTTCCCCATTCACAATGCTCTGTTTTCATTTTATACATCTTTTCTCATATTTTTTCCCTTCTTTATTATTCCCTCCACCTTTCTTTTTCCCTTTTCCTTGGAAGATTTTCTTTCTATTTCACAATATCTATTGCACATTTTGCTCCTTATTTATATTCTCCATTTCTTGCACCAGAGAGATAATGAGATATTTACACATTAGTTTGATTTATTTCACTTATGATTATGGTCTTAACATCCATTTACCTATAAATATTTCAATTTTATCTTGCTTAATGGCCAAGTAATACTCTATTATATTAAGGAAAACACATATTTTCTATCCATTCATCAGTTGATTAGTATGTGGGTTGCTTTCAAGTTATAACCTGTGCTACTATAAATATGGATGTAGACATATCACTGTGATGTGATGTTTTTAATTCTTCTGTGGAAATATCTATTTACAGAAAAATGTTTCTCTTTAAACATTTGGTTCTTTTAAGATTATAATATTGTGACTCTAGAAATCAGATCTATTCCTTTCACAGTTTTCCATTCTTTCTGCTACAAGAATAGTGTTGTGGTTACCTTAGAAATATCAAAAGAATGCATATAGGGGCAAAGGAGATGGCTCACTAGAAAAAGTGCTTGCCTGGCAATCGCAAGGGAATGAGTGCAATCTCCAGTTCCACCAAAAAAATGAAAAGAATGCAGATATATTATGTGATTGTATCGATTCAACAAAATACATTGAATAATTATTTTCTGTGTCAGTATTTTTAAATACTTCTGTAATTTTACTCCACATCACATATAAGGCTTATTTTTCTGCCAGGTCAATTAAATATGCAATTAAAGTTGTTCCGTCAGGTCTTTCTCCTTGGTTTTCAGTGAAAATTCTTCAACAAAACATTATCTCTTCATAAATTAATATGTTAAATAGAACAATATGAATTGTATCCTACATGACTTTAAAACATTAAAAGTTTTCCTCTGTGATTTTTTTGGCCAGTGATCAGTATGGAAAAATGTCCATCTTTATAAATGTCATAAAGCTTTTAACTCTTTGAAATGCCTGCTTTTGTAGATTGTGGCGGAAGAAAGGAGTAAAAATGAAAGGCCATAAAAGAAAAAGAAGCATTGCAATCAGCATGAGGAATGGAATGAGAGGATATTTACAAAAAATTAAACACCCATTCACCCATTCTTGATACTTCTTCCTATTTTTTGATTATTGCTGATTCTGTCAGATAGCCATTATGTGTAACTTAGAAGAAATGGAGAGAGATTGACATGAAAATTGCCACTTAGTGATTTTGAATTTCAAAAGTTAAATTCACAGGAACGGAAAAAAAACGATATTCATAGACAAAAACCTTAGAAGTTCCAGTCAGTAGGAAATTTATAATGCCTTTTCTCTTCCCTTTTCATTCTCACAAAGTGAGAAAATATAATCTGATTTGAACCTATAGAATTATAATATAGAAAAGGAAAGGTGTGGGAAAAGTCTGTGATGGATTACAATTTAGCATGACAGGTCCCTGGTATGAACAATAGAGAGACACAGAAATTAGTAAAGAACATTAACTTAATAAGCAATTTAGTTGTGTTTCTGATGATGCTGAAGTTTTCTTGTACAAAAAATTTCCTTTTAATAATATTAGTTAATATTTTATTGATTTTAGCATGCATTATGTCAATCAGAATAGCACTGGATTTGTTCAGTGTGCGTTAAATACAGCCTAACAAGAAAAACTTTTTTTTTTCCCGAGTGGAACTGGGGATTGAACTCAGGCCCTTGTATTTGCCAGGCAAGTGCTTATTTTACTGAGATATATCCCTGGCCCCTAGAAGATAGCTTTTTATCTAATTTAAAGACACTTTAATCCTTGAGACAAACTGTGAGTACAGACAACTTAAGAAGTAAGCATGAAGGAATAGGACTTAAGAGGAGAGACACAGCATTGTGAGACAAAGGTTCTCTGAGGTGACTTTTACCCTCTAAACTTGAGTTTGCACTGCCAAATGTTTCCATGCAAGTGTCAACTATGTCTCTTTCATTCAGAAAAATTCAAGATGTGAATAAATTGTACAACCAACAATGCGAGATCAACACAAACAATCACTTCACAGCTACAATATGGTTCATATGCTATTCTGGATTGAGTTTACATGAGAACAAAGCAAGTCTTATTGCAAATTCAAGTCATGGCATTAGAGAAGCATGTTCTAGAGTTATGTAATAAGGGTAAATTTGCTTCTTGTTTATGTTTATGTAATTTTGGTAAGAGTCTATGTAGAAATCTTTATCATAACAAAACAAGTAACAACAAACTTCAGACCTACAACATTGGGAAAACTTGGGGAGACATGAAAGATGCACTTAATATAACCTCTTTGATCTTCACCCATTGTCAAATACATCACTACTTGAAGTTGGAAACCCTGTCTAAGGTGTTGGAAATTATATATATATATATATATATATATATATATATATATATATATATATATATATATATATATACATATATATAGAGAGAGAGACAGAGACAGAGACAGAGACAGAGAGATAGAGACAGGGAGAGAGACAGAAAGAGAATAACCCCTTGTTTTAAGTGTAATAGTAATTGAAGATGAGCTACTTTTCAGCAGTTAAATATGGACAAGACAGAGGACAAAGATGTCAACAGGAGATCAGAATAGGACTCTCAAAAATGATAAAATTTTTGAAAGGCTAAAAATTTGAGATTACTGCTGCTTCGAGTACAAAAATCAACCACTGGAAACTGTACCGAGTATCTAAATAAAAAAAAAAAATGTCAAGGAGAGAAGCAAAGAATAAACTTTTTTGACATTTTTGTTTTGTTTCAAAAGCTTTTAAATTTTTTATTTTATGTACAAAGAGTTTACATAAACTCTTTCATAGAGTGGATATCCTGAATAACCCATGTAAGGGAGATGACTTAGTCCACTTGATGAAGACAATAGTTCACACTGATGGAAACACTGGCAGTACATGTTTAATCAATATTTTTGGATCCAATCTTATTGGTTTGAGCAAATGCAGCAAGAGTGAGAGCCCTTGATGAATTTCCCTGGCTGCCTCCAGTAGAGTGTTTAGCCACCCATGTTCCTTCAGAAGTACAAGGAAGCAAAAGTTTTTAAACACTCTTTAAGAAGCTGGGCCAAGTCATGACTTAGCCGATAATAAGAGAGTATACAATTGATTCAGAAAGCTCTGTTCAGAAAGTTGTTAAACTCAGGAATATAAGTGAGATATATATCTCCTACATGTTGGATGAGTCAGCCCTGTGTAAAACTTCCTATTCTAAATTCAATTAGGCAAAGTTTGATGGACCTTTAAGAAGTAATTGAAAATGAGCAAAAAGTAATACATGTCCTCATTTACCAACAGTTCAAAGAATTCAGTAAAGTGTACATATAATCCAGTTGCAGCCAGAACAAAAAAAAATAATAATAATTGTTTTTCAAACCCTTGTAGATAGTTACACAAGAAAAATAAAAGCACAAATTTTTTGTGGCATGGTTTAGTCATAAAATATCCCTCAAAATTCTCATCTATTTGAACTGTGATTAGATTATGTGGATGGAATACTCATGATTCACCAATTGATATTTCTGTACTGTTAGTAGGAGATGGGGTGAAGTTGGCGGTGGGTCACTAGGGTTGCGACCTTGAAGGGTGGTCTATTCTTGACTACAGTTCTTCCATAGTCTCTCTGCTTCCTGGCTGCTGTGGGATGAGCAGCTGTTCACCACACAGATGCTTCCATTATTTTGTTTCTGCCTTGCAGTCAGAAGATTTGAAGAAGAATTATAAAATTCAACAAATTTTAATCACTAAAATAACATATCTGAAATGAGAAAAATTATTAGCAACTAGATGATATCAATATGTTACTGAATAGTATCAAGCAAGCATTCATGGTAAAAAAAATTCTCATTAAACTTAACTTTCATAATTATATTTATCAGATACAGGTAGTGAATATAGAGAGTATGGGATATAAACATCTAGAAATTTTTCATTATTTTCAAGAATTTAAATGCACATACAGTATCAGTCAGTTTTCTCCTTAGGAGACACCATCTGATACTCACAATGTAAAATAAGAAGTTAAATTTTTCTCAAAGTTTTTAGGGATGCATTCTCTGGTTACTAGGCTCCAAGGCAGAATAATACAATAGGGAATGTTTATGTCATGGGGGAAAGAAGCACAGCAAAAAAAAAAAACATTGCCAGATAGGAAGGAGAGAGACAAAATATAGACCTCCAAGGCCATATCCACATCCATACACATGCAGAAGTGTGTTGCACCAATCCCCTAGGGTAGATCTCAGAGCCAGCCAAATTGACACTGAAGTCTAACTGCCACATCGTTTTACTCATATGGAAATATCATATTAAATAATATTGATATATACAAGTAGTATGTGTTAATAAAAATAATTATTAAAAATCACTACCCATCATCAATACCAATTGACACTGTCCTAAATGTTCTGGCCAGTGCAATAATGCAAGTGGAAAATAGGTCGGTTTAGGTATAAGATCATGTTAACATCACAGAACTTATCACAAAATACTATTTGCAAAGGTTATGATCAAGCATATAAACAATTTAATCTAAAAACTGGCAAGCATAAATAAAGTAATAATTTAGTCATGGTTGGAAGAGTGAAAAGAAGAAAGGGAAAAGAAAAAATAAAAAAAAATGCAATCGAAACATTGTAAGGAAGGAATGAAGGGTTGAAGGAAGGGGAGGGGAATGGGGAAAAAGAGCAATCCTGCCCCCAGGGCAAGCTGAGATGGCTAGGCATGGTGGCCTGCTCCTATAATTCCAGCCACTGGAAGGCAGAGAACAAGAGGATCACTATGAGTCTGATCTTTGTAGTGAGACCCTGTACAGCCTGTACTGAAAAAATACATTAAAAAGGAAGGAATCAAGATATATTGTGTACAAGTACAAATTCTCTATATAAATGTAGTTATGTATACCCAAATTCTGATGACAAACTTACTTAAATTTTTAAAAAATAAAATAATTTATTCATAGTTAAATATAAAATCTACACAAAAAATGAACTGTTCTACACAAGATACTTAAAACCTGGTTCAGGGGCTGGGGAGAGGCTCAGTAGAAAAAGCGCTTCCATGGCAAGCACAAGGGTCTGAGTTTAAGTCCCAGTTCCGAAAAAAAAACAAAAAAAAAAAAAAAAAAAAAAAAAAAAAAAAAAAAAAAAAAAAAAAAAAAAAAAAAAAAAAAAAAAAAAAAACAAAAAACAAAAAAAAAAAAAACAACCTGGTTCATAATAGCAATCCTTATTATCAAGTGGAACTGAAATCTATGCAAATGACTATGCAAATGAGAATGGGGATATTTGGACAGACTGGGATGAAATTCTGAACATAAAAGCTACCCTATTTTTAAAAAGTTGTCTTATTATCTTTGCCAATGGAAGCCAATGCTTCTGTTTTGTGCAAAGAAGTTCATATTTGCTGGTTGTAACTTCTTCAAGGTAACAATTGGTTGGGACTTTGAATGGCCTCTTATTAGAATATCATTTATTGGGTGGTGCTCCTCTGGATAACAAAAATGTGAGTACAAGAAATATGAACCAAACTTCCTGACAAGCTGCTTCACTAACATTTCCTTTGGAAGGATGACGGAATCATGGCTTTGAAATGAACCTTAATTTTGTGAAATGTTTCTTTAGAACTGTGACTTTTGATCCCAAATATGTCTGCTTGAGATTTAGTGCCAACAACTGTAGTGCTAGAGAGCACATGTTTCCATACCCACTAACACCTTGAGACATTCCAAATTTCTGTTCCTCTTTTCCATGACTACAGCTAGTAGAAAAACAGCGCCCCATACTTTCAACCCAATGATGGGCATATAAGTGTACTAGGTCCAGAACTATGTAAGCTTTGAGCATGTGCTCTTGTTTTTCTCCTATGGAGAGTGAAAAGTATTTGATGCATGTCAGATTCCCACTTTAAAGTGAAGCTGGAAAAAATTGTACTTGTGTTATCCTGGGGTCTTGGTTTTAGATCTTTACTGGTTACTCAACTGGACTCAGAGACAGAGCCTAGGAGGCCTTTCTTACTAGACACATATCTAGACAAGATGAAGATGATTACGATTAAACCTGACCCTGGTTGTTGGTGTGGAGTAGAGTAAGAAGGTGGACTTCCTAAGCAAGTTATTTCTATAAGAGTGGCAGAGGTGAGAATTCTTAAATCAGGTCATCCTTAAGAGGCCCACCTCTGTGATATGTGTGACTCAATCATGAAACTCATTTTACACATGGCGAAACATCTGAGAATACCCACCTGGCAGCAGACATGTTCATGTAAATTCTGGTGAAAATAAATTAGGTTGGGTCTGCAGAAGAATGGTGAGAAATTCTTTGGAAGAGAAAAGGGATAGTTTTCATCTATGAAAAACTGCATAATGTCTGAGTCATCGAGTTCAAGCACCTAAGTTAGTTGAATGACAATGGAGTGCCCAATTTTGACAGGTGTAGACAAAGGAAGGGGTATAGAAAGAAAAATCATGATGTGTGTATATAGACAGTGCAGTTGGGATAGATAACGCTGTGCTTCTACATAATCCTATGAGAGGCAAGATTTGCACTGATGGTGGTTGGACAGGATATTATGTCGGCTTTTAGTACTATGGTCATCCACTAGGAAAATAATTATTGAATTTTTGATATAATTCAGGTATAAAAAATAAGTATACAGCTACACTCTTAATTTACTGATAAGAGACATCTGCTATAATAATGTCTGTAAGTATAATATCATGTATGCACCTTGTACGATACCAAAACATTATGAAAACAGTTTGCAATGTATTAATTTATCGAATCTGTCTTGTTAAGGTGTCTTGAAACTGTCTGATTGATATTTGTACTTCAATAAAATAAAAAATAAAAAAGTAATGTCTGAGTCAAAGATGTTCTTTAGTTACAAACGGAGTCAGAAAGACTTTGTGGCGAGTTCTCAACTTAGGTAGCACCAAGCTATACACAGTGAGAAAGAGCCATATAGGAGAACCACATGTAGGGTGGTTCAGGAAACACAAGTACAAATTTTTCCAGAATATACAAAGGCATATATTCAGCATGTATGTGAATTTTTCATGCACAAAAATAGATTTGTACAGCACCAGAAATTCCACATGAAAGGAAAGTGCTGTTTATGTGGGAAATTGTTTAATTTCCACTAAAACTTCATTGTCCACCAGAAAAATTCATACAAAATGAAAGCCAAAAACGTGCCATAAATATGAGAAATCTTTATCTGAAGATCTTACCTTGTTCACTACCAGATAATTCAAAGCGAACCAAGACCGTATAAGTGTGATGAATGTGAGAAAACTTTCCATCATAGATATATTTTTTAAGCACAAGGAATATCACAGTGAAGAAAAGCCTTATATATACAGTAGTTGTGGGAAAGAATTCACTGATGAAATTTTGTTTATTGAGCAAAATGGACAACACTACAGAAAATTGTGTATGTGATTAATATAGCAAAATGTTAACTAAAAATCAAACATTTGACTGCATGAAAGAATTCACAGTAGAGAAATGTTTTATGGTTGCCATGAATGTGGGAAATTCTATATTACTCAGTCCCACTTACTCAACACAAGAAAGCTTGAATCATACTGTAGCCAGTGGGTGAAAGTTGATAAATTTTTTGGCAGCAACTCCAATCTCATACACGAAAATAACACAGTGGAGTCCGACACTATTTATGTCTTTGGAAAGTATGGGGAAGCCTACAATAGATGCTGCCACTTTATTGGGCACAGGCAGGAGAACACTGGATAGAGACTTCATGAATATAATAGCTTTTGCGATCTTGGAGCTGCATTGTTTAACCGCATATTGCACTACAGACTTCATACTGGACAATAAGCTCAAGAGCCTAAGGAATAAACATGATTCACAAAAGAGAACAATTCTGACAGTGCTACCTGAGGGAACCAAGAAGCAGAGTTGAACTTTATACATCTGGTAACCTGAATTGGAGAGGAAATCTACAATCATAGTTATGTAGCGCACTTTTAAGAAGATTCAAATCTGTTACAGATCTTTATATGAGTTGTCATTGGCAGTCTTTGCTTCAATAGTGTGTCAATCCTTCCAACACACTCATGGGAGATGGATTTTGGCTCCTTCTTATGGGTTTTTTGGGAGCCATTAGCGATATAAATACATCAAGGATTCCATATTCCATCTGTTGTGATGGTTTTTATTATTTGTTTTTTTTACTGGAATTGCTAATATACTTTATTTTTCATTTAAGCAATTATTTCTACTGATGTACTTCTGCAATTCTTCTGCTTTATATTACTTAATAAATTGTCAACAGTCAAAACATCGAATACTTGGATGTTGTCATTCAAGGTACTTTCTTCTCTTTTTTTATTATTTTTATTGAAGAACAAATAGCAATGAGACAGTTTCAAGACAAATTAACAGGACAGCTTCAATACATCAACATATTGCACAAAGTTTTTGTAATTTTTGGTGTCGTACAAGGTGTATGCATGATATTATACTTACAGACATTGTTATAGCAGATGTCTCTAATCAGTGAATGAAGAGAGTATAGCTATATACTTCTCTTATTTTTTGATAGCTGAATTATATCACAGATTCAATAATTAGTGCTTTCTACCTTGTTATCTCCCTAGTGTTTGTCCATAGTACTAGAAGAAAACATAATATCTTGTCCAACCACTATTAGTGCAAATCTTACTTCTCATAGAATCATGCAGGAGCACTGCATAATTTTCCCACCAGGACTGTTTATACATACACATCATGATTCTTCCTTTGTATACCCTGTTGTTTTTTTTTTTTTCAGTCTGGACCTGTCAAAGATAAGCAGTCCATTGTCATTAAACCAGTTTACAAGCCTGAACTTGGTCACATAATCCAATACAGTCCAGCATTCCACAATAATAGTGAGTTATCTAGAAAAGTTGTTGACTATAGCCATTTGCAGCTCAACTTACTATTATGGCCTCATGTTGTATACCTCATTTTTATACTTTTCTTCTGGCTGGTTAAGACAGAGAGAGATCAAGACCTATATACCAAAGATGTACCATTTGTTTCTGATGAGGTCAGTGAAGTCCCTTCAGGGTTTATCTTGTTATCCTGTACCTTACTCTGTAGATTCTTTGTCTGTGTCATTGATGCAGATGAGTCATGGCCAATGCTTGACCAGTTTGCTTTCAATGAGAGAATTAGAAAAAGTTTTCTGTCCATGTGACTCTCCTCACGCATACTATCCATCATCAATTTCTTTCCTCTGTGGCTCCATAATCTCCTTGTTCAAAAAATTTGGAGCTCAACTGAGTTTCATGATGTTGCAGTACAGGTTCTCCTATGCCCAGAGTCTTCGCTGCACTTGAAAGGCTAAGGCCAAAATGTTGGCTGGCCTTGTGGCTCTTCTATTTCTCCAATTTTGATCTATGAACTTAGGTTGTTAACCATCCAGAAGAAAAGCTGCTTGGTACCCTGCAGCATATGCCGTTCAGTTCGCCCCAACTACCTGACTCAATTGTCTTTAGTTGTTGTACATTTCTATTTGTGTTTCTTCTTATACTAGAGAGACTATACAATATTTGCACATGTGTATCTGGTTTATTTCAGTTACAAGTATATGTTCAAGTGGCAACCACTTCAATATAAATGCTTCAAGTTTATCTTTCTTCATAGCTGAGTAATACTCCATTATATAGAAATAGCACATCTTTTTCAACCATTCCTTATGTGACGGACATCTTGTTGTTTCCAAGATTTTGCTATCACAAATTGTGCTGCTATAAATGTAGGTACACATATGTCACTATGATATAATGCTTTCAGTTCCTCTGGGAAAATTCCCAGTAAAGGAATAGCCGGCTTGAATGGAATTTCCAGTCCTACTCTTTTGAGGAGTCTCCACAATGATCTCCACAATGGCTGTACCAGTCCACATACCCACGAGCAATGGAGAAGTGTCCCTTTTCACCACGAACTCTCCAACATTTGTTGTTGGTTCTTTTCCTTATGATGGCAATTCTTTCTGGAGTGAGATGGTATCTCAGTGTTGTTTTAATTTGCATTTCATGGAGGACTAGCAATGTGAAGCATTTTTTCATACATTTATTCGCTTCTATAATTCCGTCCTCTGAAAAGTGAGTATTCATCTCAGATGCACATTTCATAACTGAGACTTTAAATTTGAGGGCCCTGTTATATCTTAGTTCTTTATATATTCTACACAGCAGACCTTTGTCTGATTGCTTATTAGTTAGGGGTTTTTCGAAATTTGAGGGTTATCTTTGCATTTTGTTGACAATTTATTTGGACATGCAGAAACTCCTCAAGAGTTCATCCCAGTTGTTTATTCTTTCAAATGTTTCTGGTGCAAATATATGTTTGTTCATGATCTCTTCACCTACCCCTATGTCTTCAATAGTTCCTCGCAATTTCTCTTCTAGGAGATTGAGTGTTTCTGTTTTAATGTTTAGATCTTTAATCCATTTTGACTTTAGCTTAGTGCATGGTGATGAGCTGGGTGAAGTTTTAGTTCTCGGCATGTGGAAAGCCTGGTTTTCCAGCAATATTTGTTAAAGAGGCTATCTTTCTTCTAGTAAGCATATTTGTCTCCATTGTCAGAGATCAGGTGGCTGAGTGTTTTCCTAGATGCCTCAGGACTATTTCATTGCCAACAACATGTTGATTTTATCACAGTGGCTTTGTAGTATAACTTCAAGGAATCAGAAGTTGTGATGCCTCCTGCCTTGTCTTTATTGGCCAAGATTGCCTTTGCTATTCTAGGTCGTTGGTGGTTCCAAATAAATTTTAGGATTGATTTCTCTATATCTGGGAGGTATGTTGGTGGCAGTTTGATAGGGATTGCATTAAATCTGTACAGCAGTTTTGGGAGTATGGCCATCTTCACGATGTTGGTTCGTCTTATCCAGGAGCATAGAATATCTTTCCATTTTCTGAAATCCTCTATAATCTCTTTTCTTAGGGTGTTGTAATTTTTCTGTGAAAAGATCTTTCACTTCCTTGGTTAAGTTAATTCCAAGGTATTTCATTTTCCATGGTGCTATTGTAAAAGGTATTGTTTCTATTGTTTCCCTTTCATTGTGCTTGTTATCTGTATAGAGGAATGCTATTGACTTCTAAGTACTGACTTTGTATCCTGCTATGCTACTGAATTTCCATATCTGTTCTAGTAGTTTCTTGGTGGAATTTTTGGGCTCTTCCAAGTAAAGTATGTCATCTGCTAATAGTGATAATTTAACTTCTTCTTTACCTATTCTTCTTCCCTTTATTTCTCCCTCTTTTCTAATGGCTGTTGCTAATGATTCCAAAACTATATTGAATTGGAGGGGTGATAGAGGACATCCTGGTCTTGTACCTGATTTAAGAGAAAATGATTTCAGTTTTTGCACAATTAGGATTATATTAGCTTTTGGGTTGTCATAGATGGCTTTTATCAAGTTAAGGTAGAGTCCATCCATTCTGATTTTCTGTAGTACCTTGAACATGAATGAGTGTTGGACTTTGTCAAAAGCTTTCTCTGCATCAATTGAGATGATCATGTGGTTTTTAGATTTCAGTCTATTAATATAGTGTATTACAATTATAAGTGTTCAAATATTGAACCATCCTTGCATCCCTGGGATGAATCCTACTTGGACAAGTTGTATGATCTTCTTGATGATTTGCTGCATCCTATTTGCTAGAATTTTATTGAATATTTTTGTGTTTATGTTCTTAAGGGAGATTGAGCTGTAGTTCCCTTTTTGGTTGTGTCTTTCTCTGGTTTTGGAATCAGTAAAACACTTGTCTCCAGAAATGATTTTGGGAGGACTGCTTCCTTTTCAATTTCATTGAAGATGTTTGTGGAGTATAGGGATTATGTCTTCTATAAATTTGTTGTAGAATTCAGCTGTGAATCCATCAGGACCTGGACCTTTCTTTGTCGATAGGCTTTTTATTACATTTCGCACTTCGTTTGCTGTTATTGGCTTATTGAGAGCTGTTATATCTTCTTGGTTCAGTTTTGATAATTTGTACCTTTCAAGAAATGGGTCCATTTCTGCTGTGTCTTCTATTCTGTGAGCATAAATATTCTCTAAATAACTATTGATAATCTTCTGAATTTCCACTGGGACTGTGGTGATTTCACCCTTTTCAATTCTTTATTGCATGTACTTGAATTTTTTCTTGCCTCTTCTAGATGAGGTTGGCTAGAGGTTCATCAACTTTATTTAGTCTTTCAATGAACCAACTTTTTGATTTATGGATTTCTTGAACTGTTTTCTTCATCTCAATTGAATTAATTTCTGATCTAATCCTTATGATTTCTTCCTGTCTTTGCACTCTGGGTTTTGTTTTCTCTTTTTTTTTTTTTTTTTTTTTTTTTTTTTTTTTTTTTTTTTTTTTTTTTTTTTTTTTTTTTTTTTTTTTTTTTTTTTTTTTTTTGGTTATCCGATGTGCAACAATTGGGTGCTTTCCTGTTGACATTCTGTCTTCCTAATGTGTGAGTTCATAGCTATGATTTTCCCTGTAAGAACTGCTTTCATCACATCCCATAAATTACGGTAAGTTGTGCTTGAATTTTTCTTGAATTGTAGATATTGTTGAATTTCTTGTTCAATTTCTTCTGTGACCCATTGATTGCTGAGTAGGGTACTGTTTAATTTCCACGAATTTAGTGGGTTTTTCTGGCTTCTTTTGTCATTTATTTCTAGTTTCATTGCACTTTGTCAGATAATATACATGGGATGATTTCTGTTTTCTTCAATACATTTACACATATCCTCTGGACTAGTATGTGATATATTTTGGAAAATGACCCATGTGCAGCTGAAAAAATGTGTATTCAGCTGTGGTTGGGTGGAACACTCTGTATATTTCCAACAGGCCTATTTGTTCCAAGCTCTGGTTCAGTTCTGCTACCTCCTCGCTAATTTTTTGTCTGCTTGATCTATCTTTTTGAGATAAGGGTGTGTCAAGGTCACCTGTTAAGATTGTGGTCATCGATATTAGGTTTTTCATGTCCATTAAGATTTGCCTTACATAGTTTGGTGCTCCTGTATTTGGTGCATAGATATTTATGAGTGTTACCTCTTGCTCTTGAATTTTTTCCCTAACCAATATATGGTGGCCTTCTTTGTCTCCTTTGATTCTTTTTTGGTTTGAAGTTGAGACTGTCTGAGAACAGAATTGCTAGTCCTGTTTTTTGCTGAGGTGCTGGGTCATGTAGTATTGCTTTCCATCCTTTGACTTTGAGCCTATGAATGTCCTTTTGAGTTAAGTGTGTTTCTTGTATACAGCATATTGTTGGATTTTGTTTCCTAATCCACTGTGCCAGTCTATTTCTCTTAATTCATGAATTGAGTCCATTTATGTTGATGGTTATAATTGAAATGTGCTGACTTATGTTTGTCATGATATTTACCGGGTGTTGTTTACTCCTTTGTATCCTGTGTTGAATTGTCTCTCCTCTTTATTGGCTTCCTTCCGTTCTCGTTCATGGAGTTCTGGTCATTGTGGTTTCTCTCTCTAGAACATTTTTCAGTAGCCTCTGTAGGGATGGTTTTGTCATCATGAAATTCTTTAGTTGTTCTTTGTAATGGAAGTATTTCACTTCTCCATCAAACTTGAAAGAGAGTTTTGCAGGGTATAATAGTCTAGGCTTTAATTTGTTTTTGTACAGGACTTGAAGAACTCTGCTCCATGCTCTCCTTGCCTTCATGATTTGTGTAGAGATGTCGGCTGTAATTCTGATGGATTGTCCTTTAAATATGATCTGCTGCTTCTCTCTGGCAGCTTTCAGTATATTATTTTTGTGTCGCATTTCTATGATCTTGACTGTTATATATCTTGGTGTGTTTTTACTTGGGTTGAAGTTATTTCGTGTTCTCTATGCTTCGGTTACCTGAATGTTGCATTGTTTCCTCATATTTGGGAAGTTTTCTGTGACTACTTCTCCAAAATTCTTTTTATGTTATTTGTATGGACTTCTTCATTCTCATCGGTACCAATTCATCTCTCATTGTTCATCCTGGCATCATCTTGCAGGTGATGGATTATTTTTTCCTGCATTCTCATTGTTTTCAAGTGATCCTATCTCACCTTTTCACTACCTTCTCCGGCATCTTCAAGATCTGAAGCTCTGTCTTTGTTTTTACTCAAACGATTTTGTAGACTTGTGATTGATATTTTTAGTTCTTCTATATCTCTTTGACTCTGTTTTATGCATTCTATTTCTTTTCGGTATTGCTCATTCAAGGAATCCATGATATTTAAGATCATCTCAATTTTTTTATCCATGTCTCCTTTAGAGGTAGTTATTAATTCTTTTTCTGCAGTTTTTCTTCTTAGTTGGGTGTCCTCTGTATATTTCCAGACTTATTTCTGTATTTCAGATGTTATGATTTTAAAGAATTTTTGGTTTTCAAAGAATTCTCCTTTTGATTTCAGAAATTATTTCTGCTTTGAGTTACTCATGACCTTTCTGCTGTTCTTTCTTTGCTTCAGACACTGTTAATTCATATGTTTCAGCTGGTATGGTGCTCGCTCCACTTGTTCTGTGTGAGCATTGGTTTTTCCCCAGATTTTTCTGCATTTGATTCTTTAATTCAGATGCTCTGTGTTCATATAGTTCTCTTTTTATTTCAGGAATTACTTCTCATCTAAGTTCCTCTATACCTTTCCGCTGTTGTTCCTTTTCTTCTGTTTATGTTAATTCATTCATTTGAGCTGAGCTAGCATCCTCTGCACTTACTGGTGGACTCGAGGCCTGAGATTGCATTTTTCTCCTTGTCTTTGTCATTTTGTATAGCAGTGTCCTCTGATCTTTGGTGTAGAGCTTTGGTGCAGCTGTAACCTTAGCAGGTAATGAGTTTCAGGTTCCAGTCTATTAAGTTTGAGATTATCCAATTATACCTTGCCTGGATCTAGCTGTTGTGTTCAGTTCCTTTTTGTTGCATCTTCTGTGGTTCCCCTCTGTGGGTTACTGGCCAAGCTGTGCTGGCTCTGGGTCCCTGGTCGGAATCCGGATCAGTGGGAAAGGGGATTACTTATTATAGATAATGTTGGTAAATATTATTTTACTTACAAATTCTAAAATTGCTTTTACTTACTTGTTTAGCAAAAACATATTTTAAAATAAAATGAAGAGACTGGCTTTGGTGATGTATGCTTGTAATCCAAGCTCTTGGAAGGCTGTAAAGTGGTGGATCAGTACAAGTCTGATCTAATAGTATGACCCTGAACACCTTGTAAACCCTGCCCTAGAAAATACAAAAAATAAAATTTCTAAAATAAAATACCATTAAGACATGAAAGGAGGATGGTATATAGACTGCAAAGGCCTAGCTTGCATAGCCTTGATCCTCAGAAGCACATAAGGTAGCAGTATAGTTAAATACATAATTGATGCAGAAATATAGTACACAACAGGGAATGGTAAAGACTGTGATAAACTATATATTATATGTTTACTCTAAAGAACACATACAAATTTCACCTGAGTATAGCTTTGTGAGGTGAGGTTAGGTTATAAGAAATTCTCAGGACTTTAGCTGCTCAACTATAGCTCCATTCTGAATCAAGCACTTAATATTAAAGGTTGTTTTGTTTTTAAATCCCTGTACTTCCCTGGGCTATTGAGCCTATGATATTTCTTGTGAAACCTAGAACTCTTAGAAAAAGAAGAGATATTCTGAAATCAGCAATAGGACTTTTGCTACTCAGTCAGTGTTTGGTGAAGAATAGTTCCCAATTTGTGGGAAGTAGGAGATGGTTGAGAATTTATTTCCTAAGAGAAATGGGAGGCTCATATTTTCATGTGAAACTATTTTATCACAATTTTACAAATATAATGAATCATACTACATTGAATGGTGAAATTTGAAGATTCTTTAACATGTAGATAAAGATATGAATGATATCATTACCAAGAGGCTATCTTTCTTCAGTGAACATGCTTGGCCCATTTGTCAAAGGTAAGATGGCTGAATGTGTTTGTAGTTGTATCTGTATCTTCTAATCTATTCCCTTGATCCTCAGGTCTAGTATTTTACAAATACCATCCTGATTTTATTTTAGTAGAATTTCAAGTCAGGAATTGTAATGCCTCCTGCCTTGCTTTTGTTGCCCAGCATTGCCTTTTCTATTCTAGGTCTTTTCTGGTTCCAAACAAATATTAGGAAAGATTTCTCTAGATCTGTGAGATATCTTGGTGGTATTTTGATAGGGACTGCATTAAATGTGTATAACAATTATGGGAGTATGGCAGCTTACACAGCGTTGGTTCTTCCTATCCAGGAGCAAGGAATCTTTCCATTTTCTGCAATCCTCTTCAATCCCTTTTTTCAGAATGCTGTAATTTTCATTAAATAGACCTTCTACTTCTTTAGTTAGATTAATTCCCATATGTTTCAGTTTTCATGGTGCAATTGTGAAGACCATTGTTTCTCTAATTTCTATCTCAGGGTGTTTATCTGTGTAGAGGAATGATATTGACTTGTGGGTATTGACTTTGTATCCTGCTATACTACTGAATTGGTGTATTATTTCCAGCAGTTTTTGGTGGATTCTTTTCGGGGGGGTCTTCCAAGTAGAGTACCATGTCATTTGTAAAGGATGATAGGCTCACTTCTTCTTTACCCATTTTTCTTCATTTCATTGTTCTTTCTTGTCTTATGGCTCTAGATAATTGTTCCAGAACTATATTGAACAGGAGTGGTGATAGAGGATATCCTTCTCTTGTATCTGACATGAGAGTAAAAGATTTCAGTTTTTTCCTATTTTGAATGATGTTGGTTCTTGGATTGTCATAGACAGATTTTATCAGACTGATTGCAATCTATTGTAGTGGTCATCTATTCCAATTTTCTGTAGGACTTTGAACATGAATGTATGTTGGACTTTGTCAAAAGCCTTTTCTGCATCAATTGAGATGATCATGCTGTTTTTGGATTTGGCTCAGATTTTATAGATATGAGTATGTGGTATCATCCTTACCTCCCTGGGATGTATCCTATCTGGTCATGGTATGTAATCCTCTTGACAATTTGCTGTATTCTATTTGCTAGGATTTTATTGAGGATATTTGCATATATGTTCATGAGATAGATTGGCATGTAGTTTTCTTATTTAGTTGGATCTTTCTCTAGTTTTGGTATCAGTAAATACTTGCTTCCAGGAATAATTTTGGGACTATTGCTTCTTTTTCAATTTCATTAAAAAGTTTGAAGAGTATTGGGATTATATCTTCTGTAAATTTCTTGTAGAGTTCATCTGTGAATCCATGAAGACCTCAACTTTTCTTTGCTGGTAAGATCTTTTATTACACTTTCAATTTATTTTATTGGCTGACACTATTATTGAGAGCTCTTATATGATCGTTTTTTGTATTTTAGGTAAGAGGCTAGCGGGTATTCAGTGTCTCACTACTAGATTGGAGTGGTAGTGATATACCTGTTTACAGCCTTTCAAGTGTTGGGATTACAGGTGCAGGCCACCATGCCCAGTTTCAATCTCTGTCTGTCTCAGCACACCCTGGGAATGGTGCCAGCACAGCAGGTCCTTTCCACTTCATATCCATTGAATTTTAGTTTTCTCTTTTCTCTTTTTGATGGGGTTACCTAGAGGCTAATCAATTTTATTTACTATTTCGAAGAACCAACTTTTTGATTCATTAATTCTTTGTATTTTTTTTTCTTTGTCTCATTTGCATTAATTTTTGCTCTAATCTTTTTAATTTCCAAGATTTGAGCTTTTGACTTGTTTTGGGGCCAGGGAGATAGCTCAGTGGAAATAAGCACTTCCTGGTTTGTTTTGTTTTCTTTTTCTAGATGCTTCAAGTGCAGCATTAGGGTATTTTTGTTGTTGTTGTTCTGACATAATATGATTTATTATTAAGCTTTTAACAAGATGCATAATAATCCATATCATGTGTTATTTTTATTAATTGTATTGGTACACTTTAGACATGATCACATTCATCGCATTAGGGTATTTTTTGTTCCTATTCTATATTCCTAATGTGTGAGTTCTTCACTATGAACTTCCCTCTATGAACTGCTTTCATTGTAACCTACAAATTTTCATTAGTTGAGCTTGAATTTTCATTGAATTGTAGATATTGTTTAATTTCTTATTTAATTACATCTGTAACCCATTTGTTACTGAGAAGAGTGTTAGTTTATTTCCATGTGTTTATGGGGTTTTGTGGTTTCTTTTGTCATTTATTTCCAGGTTCCTTACACTGTACTCAAATAATATGCATGGGATATTTTCTATTTTCTTTCATATACTTAAGCACAACCTATGGACTACTGTGTGGTCTGTTTTAGAAAACATCCCATGGGCACCTGAACAGAATGTATATTCAGCTGTGGTTGGGTGGAACACTCTGTATATATCCACTAAGTCAATTTGTTCAATGTCAGTTCAGTTCTGGTATGTCTTTGCTAATTTTTGTTCTGCTTGACCTATTTTTATTATAAGGGAGTGGTAAGACCTTCTGTTAAAATTGTGATACTGGATATTAAATCTTTTTGTCCATTAAGATTTGTTTTATATACTTCTGTGCTCCTGTGTTTTGTGTGCACATATTTATGAGTGTTGCTTTGTCCTCTTGAATTTTTCCCCTAACCAATATGTAGTGGCTTTCTTTGTTTTGTTTCATCATTCTTGGTTTGAAGTTCAGATTGTTTGTGAACAGGATTGCTATGCCTGATTTTTTCTGAAGTCTTGACTCATGTAGCATTGTTTTCCATCCTTTGACTTTCATCCTGTGAATTTCTTTATGAGTTAAGTGTGTTTCTTGTATATAGCATATTGCTGGGTTTTGCTTCCTAAACAACTCTGACAGTCAATTTATTTTAATTGACAAATTGAGTCTATTTATATTAATGGTTATAATTGAGATGTATTGACTTATGTTTGACATGTTATTTATTTACTGTTGGTTAACTATTTTTCAGCTGTGTTTAACTCTTTGCCCTATTTGGTGGGTTTTTTCCCCATTCTCGTTCGTGGAGTTGTTTTCATTTTGATCCCTCTCTAGAATATCTTTTAGTAGTCTGTAAGATTGGCTGGGTCATCCTGAATTTCTTTATTTGTTCTTTCTCATGGAAGTATTTCACTTCTCTGTTAAACTTGAAAGACAATTTTTCTAGGTATGTCAGTCAGGGTTGAAATTTATTTTCTTGCAAGAGTTGAGTTACTTTGCCCCATGCTCTTCTTGACTTGATGGTTTGTGAAGAAAAAATCTGCCATTATTCAGATGAGTTTTCCATTAAATGTGATCTGAATCTTTTCTTTAGCAGCTTTCAGTATATTGTTCTTGTGCTATATTTCTGAGATCTTGATTATTATATGCCTGTGTGTGGTTTTCATTAGAGTTCTATATTCCTCTGTTACCTGAATGTCATATTGTTTTCACATATTTCAGAAGTTCTGTCCTTTTACTTCTGCTTGTATTCTTCTTATATCATTTTTGTTTTCTCCTTTTTTTCTCATTGATGCCTGTTAGTCTTATGTAGATCATCTTTACATCATGTTTCAACTGTTGATTTATTATTTCCTGGATCTTAGTTGCTGCTGTTTTTTTAGGATGTTAGATCTTTATTCTCATTTCATTAAAATGGAAGGAACAAGGAACAAACCAGCTAACATGGCAAAGATTTTAGAGAGATGAGAGTCATTTATATGACTGGATAATTCAGCCAGAATAATTAGAGAGGGTAACTAGAATTTCCTTTTAGTAGGTTGAGATATGTGCCAAGTAGGAGCTTCATGATTTAAACTAGTTCAAAGCAGAAATTAATGATCAAAAGAGTAAAGAATCTTGCATTTTATGTTTCTGAACATTGTTAAAGCAAAGCCCTATCTCTTCTTTTTTTTTCAAAATAATTTTCATTGAGAAACAAATAGCAATGAACCAGTTTCAAACAAATTAGTAGGATGGTTTCAATAATTAATACATTACATGAGGTTGGCTTAGTGGTTATTAATTGTACAACATGCATATACAATATCCTGTCCCCAAACACTGTTAGAACAAGTCTCTGTATTCATTGAATTAAGAGAATGTAGCTGTATATCTCAACAATGCTTAATATACAGATAGAAACTGGTCTTTCATTTGTATCCCATTTATTTCTTTAGTTTTGTCCAAAAACTTTATACCGTTGTCATTTAAATATTTTAGGTATGAGAATTCAGCAAAATATTCAAATATGGACCAATAGTCAATAATATTAGTGGGTTTTCTTAAGGTTGATGATGTCAGAAGTTCTTCACTTGAGCCATATATAGCTCAGCATATAAATATGGCTTGTTTTTATACTTTTCCTATGGATGGTAAAGATCAATATAAAGGAAGACATAAGAATAAGAAATGTAGTTTTTGTGTCTGATTAGATAGATCAAATCCACTCTGATTTCTCCCGAAACCCTATACTAAATTTTGTAGATCTTTTGTGAGTGTCAGCCATGTGGATGAGTGAAGGCCATTGCTTAACCAATTTGCTCTCTTTGAAGTACTGAGGGAATGTTTTCTCTACATGTGATTCTCCTTAGGTATACACTACATCGTAGATCACTTTCCTCTGTGGTCCAATATTTCTTTGGTCAGAAAATTTGGGACACAATGAGTTACACGATGTTACAGTAGAGGTTCTCCTATGTCCTGAATCTTCACTGAACTTGAAAGGCTAGGGCCAAAATGTTGGCTTGAAGCACTTCTTTTATTTTTGGTCTGCAAACTAGGTTGTTAACACTCCAGAAGAGGAACTTATTATTACCTTACAGCATATCCAGTGGGCTTTAACCTAACTATCCGATATCACACATTTTAGGCATAACACAAAACAGATATTTTCCATCAAGAATTGATATGTTAAACATTAAGTCCCTACAGAATATGAAGAAAAAATTTTAAAAATGTTTACAAAAATATGAATAAATAATTACATATTGTTAAAGAGAAACTTATAAATCTAACCACATGCAGCATTGTAGCAGAACAGTCCTGGGACTTTTTTGTCTCTTCATTTATTACCTTTTTTCAAAAAACAAACATTTACTTGAGAGACAGTAGGCAATAATTGGTATGTCAGGAAAAGCAGTACATATTTAGAAGACCAGAATGACAGGCTTTCCAAACATGACCCTATTATTACACATTGCTTTCTTCAGTGCAGTTGCTTAGGTTACAGGTATCAGCATACATAGTAAGTCAGGGTGAGAATCCTACCAATTAATTGCGAGTTTCAAAAGCCAGCTGATGTTTCTCAGGATCATTGCCTTACCCATCTTGTGCATATAAATATATGACTTGCCCCTGTCATTTTTTCCTAGCTTTTCTCCTTGCCCTCTCTTTGTTGTGTAATCCTCATTTCTCGCTTACATTTTAATTGTGTTCTACATTTCTATTTGTATTTCTTCTTCTGAGTTCTTAATGCTAGGGAGACTATATGACATTTACACATGTAGGTCTGGTTTATTTCACTTATCAGTATAATTTCAGGTGGCACCCACTTAAATATAAATGCTTCAAGTTTATCGTATTTTTGTTAATTTTATTGAGAAAAAAATGTAATGACACAGTTTCAAAACAAGTTGATGAGTTACAACAATTAATACATTGCATATTGTTCTCTTTGTAGTAATTATTAATAGCACAAGATGCGGACATGATATCCTGTCCAAAAATATTAGTGAAAATCTTTCTTCTTATTGAATTGAGAAAGTAGCTATTTATCTAACTATTATAGAATTACATAATTGTCCTTCATTTATATCTCTTTTTTGCTTAGTTTTCTCAGGAATGGGAATTCCATTGCCATCCAAATATTGTAGGCGCATGAATTCAGCAAAATATTCCAATATTGTCTAGTTGTCCACAATAGTACTTGGTTATCCACAGAACTGGCAATATCCGAATCTATTGACTTCAACCTTCCACAACTCACTGTATTAACATAGCTTCATTTTTCATACCTCGTTTTTACATTTTTCTGCTAGATGGTTCAGACCACGATAAAGCACGACATATACAACAAGAAATATAACTTGTATCTCACAAGGTCTGTCAAGTCCTCTCAGGACTTAAATTGAAACCCTGTATTACATTTTGTAGATCCTTTGTCAGTGTAAGCCTTGTAGATGACTCACTGCCATTGCTTGAACAATTTGCTCTCTGTGAAAGCCTGCGAGAATATTCCTCTCCAAGTGACTTTGTTTAGGCACACACTACATCGTTGATCACATTCAGCTGTGGGACCAAAATCTCCTTGATCAGAAAATCTGGGACACAACTGAATTAAATGATATTCACAGTATAGCTTCTCTTATCTCCAGAGTCCTCACTGACCTTGACAGGCTAGGACCAAAATTTTGGCTGACCTTGCAGCCCTTGTCTTTCTCCAATTTTTGGTCTGCAAACTTAGGTTGTTAACCCTCCAGAAGAGAAGCCTTTTATTAGCCTACAACATATGCAGTTGGGTTTAACCTCACTGTCTATCTGAATATCAAACATCTTATGAATAAGTGCAACATATATGTTCCATCAAGCATTGATATGTTAAACTAAATTGTCTACAGAATAATGAAAAGGAATTTATAAAACAACAAAAAATATTTAAAAATATGAATAAAATATTATAATTTTTTACACAGAAATTTAGAAACCTAACCATATATAGGTCTTTTTCATCCATTATTCTGGAGCTGGGCATCTTGGCTGTTTCCAATATTCGGCTATCACAAATTGTGCTACTATAAACATAGGTAAAAGTATATCAGTATGATATGACATTTTCAGTTCCTCTAAGAAAATGCCCAGTAGGGGGTAACAGGCTTGAATGGGAATTCCAGGCTTAGTTTTTTAAGGAGTCTCTCTGATTTCCATAATGGTGGCACCAGTCTACATTCCCATCAACAGTGGAGAAGGGTTCCTCTTTTTCCACAGCCACTCCAACATTTGCTTTTGGTTGTTTTGTTTATGATAGCCATTCTTTCTGGGCTGAAATGTGTTTAATTTGCATTTCATGGATGGCTAGTGATGTGGAGCATTTTTTTCATATATTTATTGGCTTCTGTAATTTCATTGTCTGAGAACTGTGTGTTCATCTCAGATGCAGATTTCTGGACTGGGTCTCTAAATTTTAGGGCACTAATATTTTATAGTACTTTATAAATTCTAGAGAACAGACCTTGGCTTGAGTGTTTATTAGTCAAGATTTCTTGAAAATTTGTGGGTTGTCTCTTCACTTTGTTAGTAATTTCTTTTGACATAAAAAAAAAAAAAACCTTCTCAATAAGAGGAGGTCACAGTTGTTAATTCTTTCAAGTGTTACACATGCAATTTGATTTTTGTTCTTGAATTCTTTGGCTGCCCCTGCAACTTTAAGAGTTCCTCCTTCTTTCTCTTCCAGGAGATTGAGTGTTTCTGTTTTAATGTTTAGACTTTTAATCCATTTTGACTTTAGCTTACTGCATGGTGATAGGCCTGGGTCAAGTTTTAGTTTTAGGCATGTAGAGAGCCAGTTTTTCCAGCGCCATTTGTTAAAGAGGATATCTTTCTTTAAGTCCACATGCTTGGCACGTTAGTGGAGATAAGGTGGCTGAGTGTGTTCAGAGAGGCTTCGGCATCTGCTAGTCTGTTCCATTGATCTTCTGGTATATTTTGTTGCCAGGCCATGACGATTTCATCAGAGTAGCTTTGTAGAATAATTGCAAGTGAGGAATCGTAGTGCCTCCTGCCTTCTCCTTGTTGCCCAGAATTGCCTTTGCTATTCTAGTTCTTTTCTGGTTCCAAATAAATTTTAGGGTCTATTTCTCTAGGTCTGCAAGGTATATTAGTGGTATTTTTATAGGGATTGCATTAAACTGGTAAGTTTAGCCATTTTCACAAAATTGGTTTTCCCTATCCAGGAATAGGGTGTATCTTTCCATTTTGTGAAATCCTCTATGATCTCTTTTTTCAGAGTACTGTAATTTTCTTTGAGAAAATCTTTGAGTTCTTTAGTTAGATTTATTTGGAGGTATTTCATTTTCCTCACTGCTATTGTAAAAGGTATAGTTTCTCTAATTTTAATCTCAGTGTGTTTATTATCCATGTAGAGGAATGGTACTGACTTTTGAGTATTGTCTTTGTATCCTGCTATGCTACTAAATTTGTGTATCAATACTAGTAGCTTTTTCATGCAGCTTTTTGCGTCTTCCAAGTAAAGTATCAGGTCATCAGAAAATAATGGTAATTTAACTTATTTACCTATTCTTATTCCTTGTATTTCTGTTATGTAATGGCTCTAGCTAATGATTGCAGAACTATATTGAATTGGACACATGATACAGGGCATTATTGTCTTGTACAGATCTGAGAGTGAAAGATTTTAGTGTTTCTCCATTTAGAATTTGTGAGTCATTGGGTTGTCATAGGTGGCTTTTATCGGATTAAATTAGAGGCCATCTACTCCAATTTTCTGTGCAATGTTGAACATGAATGTTGGACTATGTCAAAAGACTTGTCTGCATAAAATAAGATGATCATGTGATTTTTAGATTTGGCTCTATTGACATAGTTTATTACCTTTATATACTTGGGTATATTCAACAATCCTTGCATCCCTGGGATGAATTCTACTTGGTCAGTGTCAGCCATGTGGATGTCTCACAGCCATTACTTGATCATTTTACTCTCTATGAAAGCCTGAGAGAATATTTCTCACTATATGACTCTCTTTAGGCCCATACTACATCATCTATCACATTCCTCTGTGCCCTCATAAACTCACTGATCAGAATATCTGGGACACACCTGAGTTATATGATGTTACAGTACAGGTTATTATAGGTCTGGAGTCCACACTGACCTTGAAAGGGTAGAGCCAAGATTTGGGCTGTCCTTAAAGCCATGTTTCTCTAGTTTTTGGTCTGCAAATTTATGTTGTTCACCCTCCAGAAGAGGTTATTATATTCCTACAGAATATGCACGTGCATTTAAGTTCATTGTTCGTCTGAATATCAAACATCTTAGGCATAAGATGGGACATGTATTTTCCATCAAGTATTGATATGTTAAAATTCAAGTTTCTTCCAAATATGGAAAAAGTATTTAAAAAATAAAATTTAAAAAATATTAACAAAAAAAAGAACAAAAATTATGGACACATATATTTTTACTCAGTAATTCATAAATCTAACCATATAAGCACTGTAGCAGGTTAGTTCTGTTAAATATTTTTAAAATAATTTTATTTTTTATTTTTTAATTATTATTATTTTCATTGAGGAACAAATAGCAATGAGACAGTTTCAAGACAAATTAACAGGACAGATTCGATAAATTAATACATTTTTTATTTCTTGTCTCTTTTTTTCATTTATTACCCATTTTTTTTTAAAAAAATACACTTACTTGAGATATAATGTGGCCATAAATTCTATGTAATGAAAAGGAGTACATACTTATAATATCAGGATGACAGACATTCCAAGCATGAAACCACAATTACACATTGTTATTTTTGGTGCATTCATTCAGTTCACAGGTATAAGCATTTATTGCTAGGGTGAGAATCCCATCAAGTACCTGCTAGTTTCAACAACCTGCTGCTCATTCTCATGATCATTTCCTTTCCCATTTATATGTATAAATGCAGGGCTTTGACTCTGTCATGTTTCATAGCTTTACTCCTTGCCCTTTTTTTGTTGTATAATCCTCAAGTTCTCTCTTTCCTTTTAATTGTGTTCTGCCTTTCTTTTTTATTATTATTGTTATTGAAGAACAAATAGCAATGAGATAGTTACAAGACAAATTAACAGGACAGATTCGATAAATTAATACATTGCCAAATGTTTTCATAATGCTTTGGTGTCGTACAAGGTGCACACATAATATTATACTTACAGGCATTTTTACAGCAGATGTATCTAATCAGTGAATGAAGAGAGTGTAGCTAAATACTTATCTCAATCAAAGGTCTTCTCTCTAGAGTTGATGAAGAACTAAGAAATATTAGGGACCCAAAATTTTTAAAGGCCCACTCTAGAAATAGTCATCTCAGATGAGCACACACTTCTCAGAGGATGGAATTATAAAAGTGAGTAAATATATGAAAAAATTCTCCACATCAATATTCATCTGTGAAATGCAAATTAAAACAACACTGAGATATCATCTCACCCCGAAAAGAACGTCTATCATAAAGAAATCTACCAATAACAAATATTGGATGGGCTCTGATTAAAAAGGAACCCTTCTCCACTGCTGGTGAGAATGTAGACTGGTGCAACAGTGATGGTTATGAGGATGAAGACTCCTTAAATAATTAGGACTGGAAATCCTGTTCAATCCAGTAATCCCCCTTTCTGAATTTTTCCAGAAGAACTAAAACATCATATCAGAGTGTTATATGTGCAACTCCATTTATAGCAGTAAAATTTGTGATAGGCAAATCTTCAAAGCAGCCAAAATGCCCATCACCTGTGGAGTATTACTCAGCTATAAAGAATGATAAACTTGAAGTCTTTATGCATAAGTGGATGCCCCTTGAAGATATATTCATAAGTGAAATAAGTCAGTTCCACATATGTAAGTATCATGTAGGTTCCCTAGTATAAGAACTCAAAAGAAAAAATTAAAATAGAAATTTATATAGCACAATGAAAAGGAAAGTGAGAATTTAAAAATTAAATGATTAAGAGAGGGCAAGGAGAAAAGCTAGGAAACACGACAGAGGCAAAGCCATACATTTATATGCACACGATGGTTAAGGCAATTTCCCTTAGCACTATCAGCAGGTGCTGATACTTGTGAATTGAGCAACTGCACTGAAGATAGCAGTGTGTAATAGTAAGGCCATGCTTGGAATGCCTGTTATTCTGGTCTTCTAAATACATACTTCTTCTAATGTCATATCAATTACTGCTATACTGTCTCTCAAGTAAATATTTATTTTTAAAAATGAAAATAAATGAAAACAAGAAACAAGAAAATATTCTCACAGATTTGTCCCGCTACAATGCTGTATATAGTTAGATTTCTAAAATTCTGTGTAAGAATATATAATTGTTTACTCATTTTTTTTTCTCTTCACATTCTGTAGGGGTTTAAATTTCATAGTTCAGTAGTTGATGGAAAATACCCATTCCATGTTCTGTCTAAGATGTTTGATATTCAGACAGATGGTAAGGTTAAACTCAGCTGCCTATGTTATAGTGTAATAATATCAGCAAGCATCTCTTCTGGAGGATTAACAAGTTAACTTTGGAGACCAAAAATTAGAGAAAAAGAGGATATCCAACATGTTGGCAATAGCCATTCAAGATCACTGAGGACTCAAGACATGAGATCCTGTACTATAACATCCTGCAACTCAGTGGTGTCCCAAATTTTCTGATTAAAGCGATTATGGGGCCACAGAGGAAAGTGATTGATAATGCATAATGTGCCTAAGGAGAGCCACACGTACAGAACATTCTCTCAGGCTTTCACAGAGAGAAAATTGGTCAAGCAATGGCTATGACTCATCCAGATGGCTGTGTGGTACAGGGTTTCAGGATATATACTGAGGGGATTTGAATGACCTTGTCAGATACAAATGTTACATTTCTTATTACATGGGTCTTGTTTTATCTTGGTCTTAACTGTCCAGCATAAAAGTATAAAAACGAGGTATAAAAAATGAAGCCATATTGATATGCTGAGCTGTAAAAGGCTGAAGTTAACAACTTCTGTCATTGCCAGTCCTATGAATAACCCACTACCATTGTGGACTACTGGACCATATTGCATTATGTTGCTGAGTTCAAGCACCTACAATATTTAAATAGCAATGGAATATCCATCTCTGACAAAACTAAACAAAAAATGGAATATAAATGAAGGACCATTTTGTATCTCCATATAAAAAATACATAGGATAGATATACAGCTACTTTCTCAGAATTCAATGAGATGAAAGATTTGTACTAATAGTGTTTGGACAGGATGTCATGTTTGCATCTTTTACTATGAATAACCACTAGGAATACAACAATATGCATGTATTAATTATTTGAATTCTCTTACTAACCTGTTTTGAAACTGTCTCATTGCTATTTGTTTCTCAATAAAATTAATAAAAATAGTTACATAATAATAGAAAAGGAAATAAAATTCTGTGGAATTGTTAAAGACCCTTTTTATGGTTCTAGCTATCAGGGACCCCTTCAGTAAGGCTCTCACCTGCCTGAAATTATAGTATACAATTAGAATAAAACAGAGGTGTAGACATAGATCTGGGATTAACAATTTTTCTTCAGATAAAAGGCCATTTGTCACCAAAAACCTTGTTATGTCTTAATTACATCTGAGTCAGGGAAAGTTGATGAAGGGAACTGTGTGTCTTTCAGAAACAGCAAAAGACCTAGTGGCCTATTAAGAAAAAAAAATACATTCATATAAGTACAAGGACAAGGCAGTGTTGTGGTGGTGGAAATAAGGAAACTGTATTTTCCCCAGCTGGCTAAGCCTTCATCAGGTCTTATCTTGCCCTGTGACCACCACATCAGCCATTAAGCCCAGAGTTTCCGATGTGACCACAAAAAAGCAGGAAATTTCTGCATTCCAATTTGTCTCAAGGCCAAGACAATAACAAGCATGGATGTCTCTTAGCCACTATTTATAATTGGAGGTCCCCAACATAAAATGGAGTCACCTGTGCAGATTTGTAAATATGCCATCACAGACAAGATTCAGAACTCTCCCAGAATGAGGAGATCTCACTCACCTTTATGGCCAGCCTTATGACCCAAGCCACCTGCTATCCTGAATGCTTCATACCAGTAAGCTGATTCCCAGTCTAGAATGGAAAAAGCACCATGCAAACTCTGGGAATTGGCTTTTCACTCAAGGTGATGTCGTTAGGTCAGTCCCATTTTCCTGACGCTAATATTTTTGCTTTACTTTCTTGTTTTAGTTGCCAAATAGTCTCCTAGTTTTGAGATATCGAGGACAAGTTTTGGACAGTAATAATCTAGGATGGTCCCCAACTCTGTTTCTTAGGTATAGAGACAGATAGGGATGTCATTTCCTTAGACCATTGGAATTAAAGTGCTGATGCTGAGCCAGGTGCCCAGGGAACCTTGGCAGCATTATCATCAACTCTTAGACATGGGAAGAGGTGGAACACCCCAAGTGTCACTGAGATACTGGTCTTTTGATTATCACTTTGTTTTGTGGAAGAAATTAAGGTCTCTTTGTATGGCTGTAGTAGGATTTGGGGAGCCCAGAAATCCTACTAACACTTGGTGGGGCATTACAATCCAATCAGCAGCCAGGAGCTCATTTCATGGGAACCTCGGGCTCAAAGTAAATGCCAAGATCTTTGCTAATCCAAGAGTCCTTGGCTGGCCACCATAATATGGAGATACAGAAATAGTGTACAGTGGTTTATTTTTCTATTTTTCAAATATGTTAAACAAACACAGTAGATCTGATCAAGGTAACAATGATGAGAAGCTATAATTTTTATTTTGGAGATTAGGCAAAGAAAGTTTCACTTTGGGGAGAAAAAAGGGGAGCATTATAACTTTTCAATTAAAACAAATGTCACATGAGGTCCTTTACTATATTATGTTACTGTCTGGTATTTAGCTTCCATAATTCCATCCAGAGTCATGATTCATGTAACAGTGAAACTCACATGCTAAGTTGCAGGTACACATTTTCACTCCTAGAAGCTGCTCTGTGTGTAGCAGAATCTGGTCTCCAGAGAAGTAGTGTGTTTCCTGATTTTTTGAGACATATCTTCAGAAAGATAAAAAGGATTTGTTATCCCAAGGTCAATACTATGTGTGGCAACTCTTTTAGGCAAGTTCAGTGGATTGTTATAGAAGAAAATTTCCTCTCTGTACATGGAAAATCTTCTACTATATTCAAAGATGTATGCAGAAATATCTTACCTGTGCAGCTCTCTGTGTGGTAAACACTGGAGACACATATACATGCTATCATGATGCTGTCCTCTACAGCAATGATCCCTCCCTCTGCAAGTCACAAGGTTATTTTCTGACTGTACCAAGACTGGATCAAGTACCAATTTTCATCTAGTATTCCAATTTCAGATTGATTATCCCCACCTGCATCAGTGTCTTGCTTCTGCTCATCATAAAATTTCTGGATAGTTGCAAAAAGTATAGGCAGAAAGCTAGGACCAACCATTTCCCATCAACACATTTCACAAACTACCTTTACTAATCACATACATTCAGTTACCCTGCTTGGTAATTAATATGCAGTTCAATTATTATAGAATTTTCCTCATGATAGACAGACACAAAAAATTTTAATACAATATACTCCCAGTTAAGGATTTTCTTCCACATCCCAGTTCCCTAAGTGTTCAATAGGGATCACAATTCTGAATAAATTCACTAAAACAACTATAGATTCTATCTACAAAATTTAAAGATAATAAAATATAAAAATACATATCAGTGGGTAAAATATTCTGAAGTTATCTTGTAGAATATTATGAAATTCCTCTTCACTTTCCTTTTCGATAAACTAAAATGTTATACAAACTCAAACACAAAGCTGTAAAGACAAAGAAATTTTATGATAGCTTCAAGTATAAAAGATGAATGTAGGAACAGAAGAAATGACTGAAATTCACTTAATATCTATTTCACCCCTGTTTTCTTATGGGAGACATTTATCCCAGCATTATTTCTTCCACAAATAGTTGGGAATGATCACTCGTTTATTGTAGAACTATAGCCCTGCTTCCAATCTGTCTTTAAGTTTTTACCAGTTCTAAGTAGAAACCATTTCTACTAAATCATAATTTACATTTACAGTTTCCCTTTCCTAGCTGAGACATCCTGTTTTCCTTGCTCATTCAGTTACTCCAGATTGAGATAGCCCAGCCATACCTCTGGTAGCCAGCTGTTCTTTCCCAATTAATAGGCATGAGAAGATTTCCTTTTATGCTTCTTTCAGTAACCTCACCAGCCGAAGCTGGAAATCTGGGGTTAAGAACCACAGTCCAGCCCCAGTGAGCCCTCAGTAGAGCAGTGAGCAGAGATTGAAGGTTCCAACACAAGCATCAAGGAAATGAAATAATGAAAAAGAACATCATTTTTTGAAAACTAATGAGAAGCTTCTGTTTTTCAGGAAATGCCAGCCACCTTTGATGTTTAAATGATTTTCTTGTTTTGGAGATGTCAGTGTGCATAGTTCTCAAGATGATACTCTGAAAGCTGGAAGAACATAGGTTAGCAATGAATAAGCTGAAGTTTTCCCAGTCTCCCTTCCGTAAAAGCTTTTCTGCTGCTGGCCCATTGTGTGCCTCACTGTGTGAATGACAAGAGTACAATTGAGGCAGCTGTGTTCCATACATGCCCCTGTCATCCTCATCCATGAGGATGACATGATGCTATAAGAGAAAAAGTGGCCATGCACCTAGCACATTTCTCCCTGCTTCTTTCTCTCTCAAATTCTATTGACTGTTAACTTCTGGAGCCAGCTCTGTAGAATGTAGGGTAGGAGCCCAATGATTTTAGTTGTACTTTAAAAGTGCAAGGTACTGCAGATTTCTTTTCATGTTTTTCTTTTGCTTTTGATGAACACATTAACCAGTTCCTTTGTGGGAGATCATATGAATTCATAAATGTCAAGAGTAGACTTTCAAATGCATATCAGTACAATCATATGTTGATTTTCTGTCAGTTTACATGGGAAATGCGTAAGATTTTTGACAGACAACTTGAAGTACAGGATTACCTGATTATATATGAAAACTCTGAGTAGCAACAGATTGGTCAATTCTTTTCTTTTTTAGAACTGGGGATTGAACTCAGGTCCTTGCACTTGCGAAGGGAGCATGTTTTCCACTGAGCCATCTCCCCGGCCCCATAGATTGGTCAAAGCTTGTGGACATCATTCACATTTTATATATTGTCTTCCACATATTTTCTACATGAAAAATCAGAGGAAGTGGATTTCCATGGGGAGAAAGCATGGCATTGTTGCCATATGTGGAGTACATAAAGTTTATGTGGTAAAACATAGCTGTAATGGAAAACAGCTAAAAAATGAATGACAGGCATTTGGAAGGGGCCATTAATAAAAGGAAAATTGGGTTTCCCATGACCCTGTGCTTTCTTAATATTAAAGATAAGATATGGAGAGCCAGACTTTTGTCTAGAAAATATAACATCAGTGCTATTGAATATGTTTGTTTGTTTTTGGCAGAACCAAGGATTGAACTCAGGCCCTTGCACTTGCCAGGGAAGCGCTTATTCCTCTGAACCATCTCCCTGGCCCCCTGGATATATTTTTGAAGTAGATAATGGCTGTGAGGTAAAATATCAAAACACACTATGAGTTTTTCATCCTTATATCTACATCAGCCTTACCAATAATCTGGCCACAACAGAAATGGTATATTTAAAAAGATACAAATTCTTTTCAAGGAATCAGCAATGTAGTTATAACTGGAGTAATAATCACTAACATTTGGCTAGAATATGACTGAGAAAGGCCATGAATTCTGAAAAATCACATCCATATTAGGAAAAACAGTGATCAAAAACAGTGAGCTTTTCATGTATTAACCAAAATTATTTCCTGAGGGACATATCTATTCACAAATATTATGATTTCAACAGTAAAACATTTCTTATTCCTTTGTGTGGAAGTAGAAAATGAACATAAGAGAAAAGTAGGAATTATATGAGTCTTTTGCATGATTCATGCCTGTCGTGTAGAGTGTATTATGCCTCAGAGTTGATATTTCAAAAAAATACACAGTTTCACAATGGAAATCTCATCTTTGCCCTCATTCCCACAGTTCTGTGTATTGATGAAGATGATGCCACATTGATAGGACCAAATCCTTTTCTAGTCTCACTGATGCTTTATTCTGGCTTTTAGGAGATAACACTTGTTTCTGTGCTCTTAATAGAAGTCCTGGAATATTGAAATTTTAATTCGTTTTCTTTTAAACTGTCCATTTATTTGCAGCCTTTTTCAGTTAATGCAGGAAGAAAGGGTTGTGTTATCCAAACATAGCCAAAGAAAATCAGAGTTAGGCATTTTCTCAGCAGTAAGCATCTTGTTGTGCACCCCCAAATTGTGTGTGTCATTGCTTGCTAAACTACCAGAATGCTGAGAAACTTCTTTCAGCAGACACCACTGTGAAATGGGACAAAAAAACAAATGAGATACTTAGAGAGAACTCCTTCTCTGAACTCAAACTTTCCCTGAAGCTGAATTGGTGAAATAGTTCCCTTTATTCTCTTCTGTTTGGAAACAATGATATTCTCTTCCCTTGGTATTTCAGAAAACCAGTTGTGCAGGGAACAGTTGGGTTAGATAACGCTGTGCTTCTACATAATTCTATGAGAGGCAAGATCTGCACTATTGGTGGTGGGACAGGATATTATGTCGGCTTTTAGTGCTATGGTCATCCACTAGGTAAATAATTATTGAATCTGTGATATAATTCAGCTACATAAATACCTGTAAATATAATATCATGTATGCACCTTGTACAATACC
>PVKA01005620.1:0-89230 GCA_004027165.1 Ctenomys sociabilis | reverse complement strand
TTTTTTTTTTTTTTTTTTTTTTTTTTTTTTTTTTTTTTTTTTTTTTTTTTTTTTTTTTTTTTTTTTTTTTTTTTTTTTTTTTTTTTTTTTTTTTTTTTTTTTTTTTTTTTTTTTTTTTTTTTTTTTTTTTTTTTTTTTTTTTGCAGAACTCAGGATTGAACTTAGGCCCTTGTACTTGCCAGGGAAGCACCTATTCCACTGAGCTATCTTCCCAGCTCCCCGTCTCCATTTTTTAATAGGGCAAAAGGATCATCAAAACTTTCAGGTTTTAGAGTTCTGGATTCAAAATTACCATTCCAAGGGAGGCTAACCTCAATGCTCAATTAGCACCTTGGCAAAGGAGGTTCAGATAAGCCGAAAATACTTAGAACTGTTTTGCTAGGCAAATTATAATAGCCCTGGTCCTGAATGATGGACAGAACCTCTATGGGGAACAGGATTAGCAATCCAAGGGGAACTGTGAGAGAGAACACACCTCCTTGGCTAGCCAAACTAACAGTGGCTCTAGGTCATGACCTGATCATCAGCATTGAGGTAAGAGAAGCACAGAGATTTTAACTGCGCAAGTCCCAGGTTCACATCCCACGGCTGTTATACTGCAATTTAGCAGGTCATGTGATCATGGGGAAGGCTCTCCACCACTCAGAGTTTTTGCTTCTTCATCCACAAGAGGCTCTACTGAGTATTCATCTACCATTTGTTCACAGAAGACAGCTCCAAAGTTATGAACATATCCTCCTGCACACTAGCACATGGACCCTCTCCACAAAACAGGTCTTGGTTGAATGTTTATCTCATGTGTAATTATCTGATTGGCATTTATTTTTCTTATAAAATTTGTAAACTTAATGAAGTTTACAAACTTCATTACAGCAGGGACCAAGTTAAGGGTTTTTTTCTTACTATTATATCCCAAATTCCAACATGCTATGCAGCATGTAGTAGGTTTCAAATTAACATGTGATTAATTGAGCTCATACATGTGAAAGTGCTCCACAAAATATGAACCACAATGGATATGTATATGATTTTTTTTCCTGCTGTCAACAATGACAAGAGAATTAATCTTCTTAGCTGCTGGAAACCATTCTGCTATCATTAATGTAACAAAACTGCTGTATTTGAAGGACACCATAAGAAAAGAGACTCTTACAAGCTGCCCCACGGCGCCATATTTTAGGATTCTCTTGATAACCATGTCAAAATACCCCACTCATCCGTGTTTAGATAGAGTACTGCTTTATTCTGGTTCATAGATGATCACTGCAGGAGTCTGGTTGAGTCATATAGGCATTTAAAAGACCAAGATGTCTATTGGCTAAATCTGCAGGACACCTGGTGCTGGACCAAGAAAAATGCATCCCAGCCATGGATAGGCTGAGGAAAGCATTTGGGTTTCTACCATCCCCCACCTTTGGTTAAATCCAACTCTATATCCAAAGTGCCATGGGCATCAGGAGCCAAAGGAAACTGCACTGGCCAAATCCTGGGAGAGCTTGCTCCCCCATGCTGATCCATTCAAGGGAACAAAGCCCTTCAAAGTTGCACTGAGCTGGTCTGGTGATGGAAGGCCTTTATGCAGGTTTCCAAGGAGATGACTCAGATGCTGTCGCCATAGAAACTGTTGCTAGCATCCATTGTCCATCACCCCTTGATAGTAAGGAAAGGAGGAGGGACTGTCGTTTGATGAAGAAGGAAACAAGAAGAGTTGGATTTAAGTCAAGATGAAAAAAGAAAATACTGAAGTGGGTTCCTGAAGACTTAACAAAATGTCTGATCTCCAGCAGAAATGAATTAGGCACATGAGTGTGTACAGTTTGTCACCTGTGTTGTTAAAGTTGACGTGAATAAAGCTGCACATAGAATACTCCCCAGCCATCTGTTCAGCCCTGTCAGCTAGGATAGCTAGAGATGACGCTCAGGTGTGAGGTTCATCAGCATGGGCCAGACCACCAGGTGGGAAGTGCGGGGAGATAAGGAGACAGAGGTACAGTATCCACCCCAACCTTCTTCCCTGCTGAAAACTTGTTTCACACAAAAAATGATAGTGGTTTTTGCCACTATCATTAAAGTGCTGAGCTTTTTAAATATAATGCAAGAAGACTGTAAGTAAATTTGAAAAGTTCCTGAAATGACATACATGAAGAAAAGCACATAGATAATGAAGATATACTGGAGTTGACATTGAGGCAGAAGATAAGAATTGGAAGGTCAGTCAGTCCTTATTATATGACCTTGAGTGCTTTATTTGCCTAAGTTGTAAACTACCTCTCCTAGTACAAGACATACATGCTTGTGCTGCCACTTAGCAAGACCTTGTCTCAAAATTAAAAAAAAAAAAAAGAAACATTTTTTTTTTTCCTCTTGGGTAAATACCTAGATGTGGAATGGATAGGTCTTATGGTGAGTGCATATTTAACATTTTAAGACTGCCAAAGTTTTCCAGCACGGCTATCCCAAGTAGCAGTGCAGAACACACCAAGGTCCCCCATCCCCATGGGCCCTCACTGCAGTATGATTTCTCCCACATCATCCTACTATCAACGTATGGTCATCTTATTCCTGTGTACATTAATCTCACTGCCTTACCTGTGCTAAAATATCTTGGACAGAAAGAATCATACTTGTTTAGTCATCCCACTCATGCCATAGCATGCCGTAACACAAGCTATGAAGTCCATAGAAGATGTCTAAAGTGCTTCCTAACAACTCCCACCCATGCCTTCAGGATCCCTAGCCAGCCCATGTGCTCCACAGGCAGCGTGCTGTGGGCCCCTCCACTGCGTGCATCATTCCATACCGCCCCTCTGCATGGATTTGCTTTTCTCTTCACTGAACTATAAGATCTTTAAAGACAAAACCAAACCTTGTCTTGTTTTCTATATTTTCACGCTCACACATGACCACAGTGATTAAACAAGGACATGGACTTCAACTGACCCATACTCGTCACAGAACCCTCAGCTATCTCAGGAGTAGGAAATAGTCACTCCATCCTTCCATGAAGCATTTCTTTCCTTAGTTCCCATTCTTGTATCAGGAAAAAATTCTATCCACAAGGGCAGGTGGCTGGCCATCCTTAGGAAGTTAATAGTGAGCGATGACGTCTTTACCTTCCCAATGTTCAAATGGTGCTATAAATAGAATGCTTTAAAGGAGCTAGTGGTTGAAACTGAGTGCATTATTTTAAACTTTTCAGTTTAAGAAAAAAATATAAGCCTTTATCCACTATCAGCCAAAATCATTAAAATAGCCCACCTGGGACTTAGAGGAAAGCATTACCAACACCACTGCCAAAAGGAATACTTAATCTATTTTAATGACATTCCAACACACCCCAAAACCAAGGCAGTATTTTGGCCTAAACAGCTGTTCTCAGTCTGACCCATTTCTCTTCCAAACCTGATTAGTTGACAGGATTGAAACAATCTCATTCACAAAACAGCATGGAAAAGGCAGCTGCTGAGGGACACGTGGGCGACTTCCAGCTTTGCCTATTACAGTTGGAGCTACTATGAGCATTTGGGTTTAAGCTCTCCCATAGACATATGCTCTCACTTCTCCTGGTATGTGCCCCATCGTGGAATGGTTGAATCATAGGGTAGGTATATGTTTAACATTTTAAGAGGCTGTCAAATTGTCTTCCAGGGTAGCTGTCCCCTTCTGCACTGCCCACTAACAGTGCAGGAGAATTACGGTCTCCTAGCATCCCCATCAATATTTGATACGGCCAGTCTTTTAAATTTTTAGCCATTTTACAGTTACATAGCAGTATCTCATTATGGCTTTAATTTGTATTTTTCCCATAACTAATGATTCTGAGCATTTGTCCATGTGCTCTGTCATCACTACATTTTTGCTGGTGGAGTTTTCGCTCATATATTTTGCACACTTCTAAAATCAGGTTTTTAAACCAGGCACGGTAGGGTACACCTATAATCCCAGCATTCAAGCGGCTGAGGCAGGAGGACTGCTGAGTTTAAGGCCAGCCTGAGCTATATAGCTTAAGGCTAGCCTGCACTACATAGCAAGACCTGTTTTTAGTTGAGCTTTGAGAGTCTTTTCTATATTCTCAGTTTGCATCTACTAGACAGAAATATAGACAGCAACTGACTCAAATTAAAGACAACACATCCTACTGGCTTCCTTTTTACCTCACACTACCTTTGCTCCTCTGCCACCACGGCAGCACTGCAATCTGACCGTCAGCACAGAGCGGCAGACAGGTCTGCGCACCGGTCCCTCACGCCGTCAGGCACAGCTGCAAGGAAGCAGGATCTCCACAAGGAACTCATACAAATTCACTTCTACTCTAAATGCACTAATGGGGAGCAAGATTTTTTTTTTTCTTTTCTCTGTGTAATATCAGGCCATGTCTGTATATTTTTTTTCTTGTCACAACCAGACAAAGGAACAGTCCCTACTAGTATCTAGTAGGCAGGGGCCAGAGACACTGACACACAAATGCACAAGTCATCCCCCTATGAGCAAGAATTATCTAGAAATTTTGCTTTGAATGGATTTTCAAGTGCTGTTCGGTAGAAGACAACATAATGGAATAGAAAGAATATTGACCCAAGAGCCAGAAAACCTGAGTTTTTGTTCAACCTCTATCACTAAAGAGTTACACAAGCCTTAAGCAAAGCAAATTCCCAAAACATCAAGCATCTCATCTACAAAAATTACACACAAATCTAAATGATCTCTAAAACTGTTCCTCCAGTAGCAGAGAAATACAATCGTACAACTGTTCATTCAAATCCACATAGAGCTGGATGCAGTCATAAAAACATCCCTACATTCCATACTGACAAAGGCTGGTTTAACAGAATAGTCCTCGAGAATATCTCAAAAGGGTAGAAATCAACTGCTGACCTCAGCGGCTTCCTTGCTCCACAGAGCATGGAGACCCAGGGGTTCCTTACACAGATCCCACCTCACCAGTCAGGCCCTTCTTTGTCCTCCATTCCATCCTCACTGGCTTAATTTCAATGACATAAACCCAGAATCAAGGACAAGCTTAACTTTCATAGCAAAGCAATGAAAACCCCTCCAGGGTGCATTTGCCAAGCTGGACTCCAAGTCAGGTGCGACACTGCACCAGTGAGGTAGTATTGCTCAAAATCCATGTAGAGCTTTTCTCCAATAGGAGAAAAGTCTCCTCTGGTAGGACCCTGGGATTCACTTCAGGCACACAATAACCCTTGCTGCAGACACAGGCAGTGCAAGCTCTGAATCCTCATCAAGTCTCTGCCACTCATGCCCCATTAGGGGGACAAAAGATCCTTGAACAATTTTTATAACAGCTGTTCTGCAGGTTAAATGAGGTTGAAAATCACTCCTGGGGGCCCTTGCCAGAGGGAAAGGACAGCCATTTTGGCCCATGGGTAAAGTTTTTTAATTTCAAACTGTCTGAAAATTAGAAACATTAATTAAGGAAGAATACTTACCAGGAAGGCGCTACCTCTTAGAAGGAGTCCCAGGAGCTGCCCCTAGGTATCCTGGCAAAAGCATCGTGACTCCTGCCTTAGATGATGTGTGGAGAGGACGCATATAGCTGGTCCCTGCTGAGGGGTGATGGGCACTGCTCTTCAAAGCAGACTGACCTGAAAAGAGACTCCGGGCTCCTGTCTGCCCCTCTGCCCCACAAGGTGAGGACACATAGTTAAGCACCAGTGTCTCCCCTGCCTGTTGTTCTGTGAAGAGAAAGGAAGGCTCCCACGTACACACCCACAGAAACAAGAGAGAGCAAAGCTAAGGCACGGGGTGTGGAGCTGGACCCCTTCATCTCCAAGAGGAAGTGCTCTTTTGCAGGTGCTCATTGCCCATCGCCTCCCAGGATCACCTACCTCTCTTGCTTCTACTCCCTGCCATCCAACCGGAACATGGAGGGACTCTGAGGAGCTTGCTCTTGTCTTCCAGGTATGGCTTACTCCTCTAACCCCCTCAGTCCCCTGCCTGCCACTAGCCTCACCCCATATGCCCAAAGCAAAGCCACTGCAGATTTTTGCAGTTTAACTCATCAGGACGTCAAGCCTAAAAGCACTATTCATTGCCAGCTAAAGAGAACAGTAGGCTCCATTAGGGACAATCATAACTTCTTCTTTAATCAGAATCCTGCTTTGCCTGCTGTGTGAGTAGATGACTGGGGGAGGCCAGTGCAAACCCAAAGCAAGATGTAAACTAAATTCCTCTTGATTATGCTCACTTTACCTTTTGCCTGGCTCCATCCTTCCCAAAGCCAATTAGCAATAAAAGCTGGAAGGTACCTGGAGGTTGTGTGCTCACTGTTGAACTATAAAAGTTAAGCAATTTCTTTCTTTATGCTTTCAGTCCTTTTTCCAGCGTGTCCCCTGAGCTGCTACTCCCTCTTTCTTGGAGGCTGATGATTATAGCCACTATTTCTTTATAACAAACCATATCTGGTTTGTTATAAAGCTAGCCACCATTTTTGTTTGGTTCCTGCTGCTGTTGGGCAGCAACGAGAAGAGGGGCAGCGAGGCAGCACATGCTGGGAGTTGTCCTGCGAGGTGCTGGCAAGGGACGTGCTCATCTGTGGCCGCTGGGCTGTACATCCTGGCTCATTCACATGCTGGCAGACAAAGCAGGCTGGCAGCGGGACGCCCAGCTGGAGTTGTCACCAGAGTGCCTGCACGTGGTTACGTCACCTCAGGGGGCTTCTTCCTTGGCAGCAAGCACCTCCGGGAGGGAGCAAGAGTTGCCTGGGCATTCTCTGAACCTGGCCTCAGAAGTTGCCCACTTCCACTGCATTCTGTTGGCTTATTAGAACGTCACTAAGCTCAGCCAGATTCAAGAAGAGTGGGCACAAATGTCACCTCTCAAGGAGTGTCAGTTAACTTGCAACCATGTTCTCAAACTCCCACCCCGGGGAACAGATCCCCACTGACTTAGAATCTCCATCCAAGTCAGTCGGGGAATGTGTTCACGACTCAGTAGCTGAGTGTCCTGCACACAGTAGGTACAGTAAATGGTTGGTGAATGAACAAGAGAACAAATGAGCTTCTAGAGCAAAGAAAGCATTAGGTCTATTTTCTGAGAGGAAATGTTATTTAATCTCCCAGAGCTCTGTTTTCTCACATTGCTACAAGGATACTGCATTCAGACTTCATGGGCTCACAATGAGGAATGAACAAGGTGCTCTAGAAAAAGGATATCTGTCGCTAAGGGGCAACACTGTAGAAAGCACCTCATGGCCAGCCTCCCTTGTTCCAAGAGTTGCAGCGCCCACCCCTTGGTATCCGTCACTTCTTCTGAATCCCTTCCTGTTCCTCCATCCTGCGCTCTTTCTGGAGAGGCAACGTGGGGAGAGTGCATCTAGGCTCTGCCACCAGAGGAATGCAAATCCTGACTCCGCCCTTCTGTGGTGCAGAGCTGTGGACAAGCTACCTGCCTGACCCTTCCCTGCCTCAACTTCTATGAACTGGGATGATAACTTGACTCTCTGAGTCACAAGGATTAAATGAGTCGATATTTACCGAGGGATGGGAGGCAGCCTTGCACACAGCAAGGGTGAAGCAGGTGTGATCATCCCCACCACAGCCTTCCTGTAGCTCTTGCTCCTCTGAATACCATTCTCTGCCCACCACACACTTCAGAGTCCCCGAATGGCTGAGTTTTCTTCCACTTCCATGCAGTGTCCTCTGAAAAGAACTGATCTTTTAAATGCTGAGGACTATCTTCAGTGTTGGTGATTATTACCCCTTTTTATCTTTTTTTTTTTTTTTTTTAAGTCCTATGGATTGAAGCCAAAGCCTTCACACTAGGCCACATCCCAGCCTTCTTTTTGGTTTTCATTTGGACACAGGGTCTCACTAAGTTTCTGTTGTCCAGGCTAGGTACGAACTTGCAGTCTCCCTGCCTCAGGCCCGTTGAGTGCTGGGATTAGAGGTGCACACCTGGTGCCCGGCCCTGGTGCACTCTTTCCATCTCTCCTCAACTCACCTGGCCTGGCCCATTGCAGTCATCACTCAGTTCTCCATTCAGGTTATCTTTCCTAGAAGTTTTCCTTTCTATTCTAAACACGGGTCAGATGTCTTTCCAATCAGAGTTACCACTGGTCCCAGTGGGCCTTTCTATGGGTTCCAAAATAGTCCCCTGTCCTCCAGATAGTACAGTCTTAAGGGGCACAGCATGGATAAGACTTAGGCCTCTCTGTGCCCCCTCCGCTTCTTGGCAGCCACACTGCCTAACAGCGCAGCCTGCCCTCCTCAGGGTACGGCCGTTACACTGACTGTGATCCCCCTTCCCTGTATCCCTCAGTAGGCCCTGAACTCTGCTGAGGCAGGACCCAACAGCTCCAACAAAGCCTCCAATACTCAGTACACCATGCAGCACCTAAGAAATTGGCAATAAATATCTGTCGAATGCATAAATGGACCATGTAGACAGGACCAAAAGCCCTGTATCATATCCTCTCCCCTAACCTCCCCTCCCTTTCCTTTCCTTTCCTTTCCTTTCCTTTCCTTTCCTTTCCTTTCCTTTCCTCTGGGTTTTCCTGTCTTCCACAATACCCAGCAGAAACAAAAGCCACTAAATAACACATGTTAATGCTGTATCATTACGTGCACATTTCTAGGTTTTGTTTTCAGTGGGAGGAACAGAGAGAAGGTGGTTTCCAGACCTCTCACTGGCAAAGATGGTATAACTCAGGCTCCAGCCTGCAAGTGTGCTCTTTTCCAAGGACCTTGGCCAGCTGGCTAATGGTACCTCTAAAATGCAGCCCTCTTTGGTAATGGTGAAGAGCTAGTGGGACCCCAGTGAGCCTACGTGGGCTTGAGCAAAATGTACCAACCTAAAATACTCCTTGAACAGGTCAGAAAGTGCTGGACTGAGATAGCTGCCACTATGCACTGTCCACAGGGCCAAGAGGCAGGAATCTCAAGCCCCAAGCTGAGCAGGCGTGCCTCAGCACATACCTACTGGCCATGCAGGGCTGCGGGAACCAGACGTGGGCCAACCGGGGAAGTCGGTGTGGGCTCTGTGTTTAGGAAGTTGGCAGCAGCTGTGGCAAAGGAAACACTAAAACAGCAAGGCTGTTTCATCTGGGAAGTCAAGGTGTAGGTTTCAATTTGTGTGCCTAGAGCAGTAGGCACGTAAGGACAAGTGCCAAGAAGATGCAATCGGTCCAGTGACAGAAGCAGCACCAACCTAAGTGCCAGGAAGCTTGGTCAGCACTCTGGCTCAACATCACTTAGCAAAGTCACCTCCCCTGTCTACCTGTGTCCTCACATATACACTGGTGATATGGAGGCCTTTCTGAATCCTGGAAATATTTTGAAGCTAAAGTCAGACAAGCACAAGTAAAAGCAATTTTAAAATAAGTTATTCTCTAAGTTACGTACCACCTCCCTACTTGCAGGGTGCTTTTCCTGCTGGAATCCTGTCCTGCTGCCTTCACCCTTCATAGTGACCTCTGTTAGCTCATTTGTCTGAGCTAGTGACAAGGACCCTTCTAGGTATAGCCCACATTTGCTGGGGGCAATGATCACATCTGGTATTTTCTTGGGTCCTTGTAACTCAGCAAAACCCCTGGCATATAGCAGGCTCACTAAGGACTTGCTTAATTGAATATAGTCACACAGCTTTGTCTGTGGTGGTGTGTGCATACTCATACACACCTTGACAGTTTTCAGAAGACTAAACCATTGGAACAACAAAGAAATTCTTTTCATAAACGATATCAAAGGGTGGAATAATTATCAAATTCTATTATATTCAAAATAACACTCCAGAACCTTAACTGACCCAGCCAACTGAATTTTTTTTTTTTTTATTGACAAACAAATAGCAATGAGACAGTTTCAAAGTTGATTAATAGGACAGTCTCAATAATTAACACATTGTACAGTGTTATTTTCTTAGTGGTTATCCATAGTACAAGAAGCAGACAGGATATCCTGCCCAAACACTATTAGTACAAATCTTTCTACTCACTGAATTAAGCAAGAGTAGCTGTATGTCTGTCCTGACTATTCTGTATATACAAATACAAAACGGTCCTTCCTTTGTATCCTTTTTTTTGTTTGTTTAGTCCTATCAGAAATGGGTATTCCACTGGCATCTAAATACTACAGGTATCAAGCAATTGCCGTGACTCATCCACATGGCTGACACTGACAAAGGATCTACAAAGTGCAGTACAGGGTTACAGGATAAACCCTGAGGGGACTTGATTGACCAAATCTTAAAAGATAGATTTCTTGTTATATAGGTCTTGCTTTAACTTGGTCTTAACCATCCAGCAGAAAAGTATAAGAACAAGGTATATAAAGTAAAGCCATATTAATATACTGAGCTGTGAAGGGCTCAAGTCAACAACTTCTGTGGATAACCCACTACTATTGTGGAGTGCTGGACTGTGTTGATTTGTTTTGCTGAATTCACACACCTATAGTATTTAGATGCCAATAGAATACCCTTCTCTGACAGGACGAAACCAAAAAAAGGGGCAACAAAGGCAGGACCATTTTGTATGTGTATATACAGAATAGTTAGGATAGATATACAGTTACTCTCACTTAACTCAATGAGAAGATTTGTACTAATAGTATTTGGACAGGGTATCTTGTCTGCTTCCTATACTATGGATAACCACTAAGACAATAACAATGTATTAATTACTAAAACTGTCCTATTAATCAGCTTTGAAACTAAAAAAAAAAAAAAAAAAGAAAAAAAATAATTTGCAATTCAAAAATAAATAAATAAATACTACAGTTTGTCAGTGTCAGCCTTGTGGATGAGTCACAGCCATCGCTTGACCAATTTGTTCTCTGAAAGCCTGAGAGAATGTTTTCTCTCCATGTGACTCTCCTTAGGCACACAGCCTGCTGAACCTGAAAAATATTTGACATGTTAAAATCCAGTCCAACCCAGGACCTGGAAACAAGGAACTTGCAATAAGATAGTATGTTCCGTGGTCCTGCCCATAGGGCAGACTGAGCCTGGGACTAAGGCCAGGCGCCGTGGCACATGCCTGTAATCCCAGTGCTGGGGAGGCTGAAAACAGGAGGATCTTTATGAGTCTGAGCTGTATAGTGAGACCCTGTACCAAATACATAAAAGGAAAAAAAAAAAGGAAAGAACCTTTGGTTGCCTCGCAGGCACTTTGCCTGGTCGAGCCTTATCACTACACAAGCACATGTCCGTATCAGCAGGGGCCACTGGGCTCGTATCTGATCTGACTCCAGTAATTTTCCTACACTGAAAGCCTTTATCAACACAGTCATGGCAGTAAAAGTTACTATGTTAATCAAGACAGAGTTTAAAGCAAAAAAACACAGAAAACTTATTTTAATATAAAATAAACCTACATTTATTCCTTGATACTTTGATATAGACTGGAGGCCTCTCTTCTGGACCAGTGACATCTCACCTTTTATAAATGAATGCTTAAAACTGCAACCTGAAATAAACTTATTCATCACCAAATGCCAACACTGCAACTAAACCTGAACACTGAGGTTTTGGGTTTTTTTTTTTTTTTTTTTTTAAACTAACATATTTTGTCTTAAAAGAAAAACAAATAGCATGCATGCCATAGGTTCCCACCACTGCTCCAGGTGGTGGTCCCCTGATCAATTTTACAGAATCATCCTTGCATAATTAATGCATTCACTCAGATTCCTAGGTGTTTTTTTCTTTAAGTGGATGAAGAATTAGAAGACATCTGGTAAGTAAACTGGATTAGAACCCTAACAAGACTTCTAGTTTCCTTTCATTTTTTTTTTTTCTGTTATCTTCTTAATTCCTAATTCATTAGCAACTTCTGGTGTACCAACTTACTTTTATCAATTTTGTTCAAAATATCCAATTTTGTTTTATAAATTATTATAAGTAAATGACAAGCCATTAGAAGAGTACACACACAGCACATAGTAAGTGTGCAGTTGAAGTTAGCTATTTTTTTCTCATTTAATGCAGTTATAATAACTACTCCATTATAATAAAAACCATAACTGGCCCAAACAGACATAGGTATTCACACAGCTGGTCCCTGGTCAGCACTCAACACAAGCAGAAGGAGTCACATTCTTTTTTTTTAATTTTTATTTTAATAATTTTATTGAGAAACAAATAGCAGTGAGACAGTTTCAAAACTGATTAGTAGGACAGTTTCAATAATTAGTATATTACATATTGTTGTCCTAGTGGTGGTTATTCATTGTTCAAGATGCAGATACATTCTGAGAGAGCAGAAGACAACAGCAGACATGAGATGCAGCAGCCGCAAGCATTGACACATTTGTAGAAGGATAGAGACAAATAAGAATGTTAGGTGGAGACCATCTATGTGATGGAAGAGAACTTCTTCCCTGATTGGGTCCTGAGTCTTTACTCTCCCCCATGGATGCCATCCCCAACAGGGTCTGAGGAGCCTGCACTGGAGGCCACCCTGCACCCCTCTCCAAGCCACGCGTGCTACAGTAGAGAGCTGCACCCCCCTTAAGGAACAAGCTCCCTTCCCTACCTACTCCATCCTCCCATCCATGCTGTACTCCATCCTCCCATCCATGCTGTGCTCTGGCTCAAGCCCACGTATTGCACAGAATACTAAGGTGCACACACCGCACAGCACACTAGGAATGACGCCTTCATTAAAAACAACAGCACAGTCAAATCACAAATGCTTGTATATGAAATGTGATGCTTCTTTCAGCATGGCCTGTAATGGTTACAGCTACATCAACAGGGAGTGGCCCCAAGCATCTTTGGGGGCCCTGGGCAACACTAGGCTTCTCATTCAGCCCTTTGCATCTCCCAGGCAAACAAGGCAAAGGACTCACCTGTCTCTTGTGCTCGCTTACAAATCTATTGCAGGCCCAAATAACAGTATTGCAAGTAGTTTTTGTCTGTAGAGTACACTTAGCTTTTTGCAAAATATGTAATCAAAAATCTCCCTTGAAAGTCTCCCTTTAAGTGCTACACCTGATGACATTCTGGAGCCCGTGTATACTAAGTTGTATATTCTTTTAACAATGAACTCAGTGATGTTTTAATTCTTCAGAACTCATTTTCATTCTTGTCAACTGACTGGCAATGATTGGTGCTAATTTTGGAAGGAGGGTAATAAAGCTAATCCAAGATCATAGGATTGGGAAAATCTATACTGGGCACTGTGGCTTGGATTTTGTTTGAACTGCAAGGGTCTACATGTAATGACTACAAGCTTAGTCCCTAAGGTATTACGAGGTTAGAATCTTGAGATTCTAACCTCCTAATACCTTAGGGACTAAGAGAACTTTCCAGCCCCCAGCACAGGAGGAAAGGAAGGAAAGAAATAAAAAAGGAAGGAAGAAGAAGAAAGGAGGGAAGGATAGATTATAGCAAACTGTGTTGACACACATCTGTAATTCCACCATTCGGGATGCCAAAAGAGGAGGATCGTGAGCTTGAGGCCAGACTGGACTATCTGCTGAGACTCTGTCTCCAAAACAACGATAAAAAGAAAAAAGAGAGAAGTGGACCTAAGAAGAGCTCTTTGGATCATTAGAGGCCCTGCCCTTGGGAGGCATTAAGGTAGTTTCACAGCAGCCTTGGTAGTTCTGTCGAGAGCTGTTATAAAGGCCTGCTCCTAGCTCTGCCCAGCCCTCCAGCTTCCTCCTGGGCACTGTGACCCCTCGCTCCTGCACATGCACTCACCATTGCCCTCTCCTGTGAGAAGGACGTTCACCAGGACTGCCTGGGAACCTCCACAGCTGGGAGTTAACTAAATCTACTTTCTTTTTTCTGTTTTTGGAGGTTTTTTGACACCAGAAATCAAGCTCAGGACCTTGCACTTCCCAGGCAGGCACTGTACTGCTGAGCTATATCCCCACCCTAAACCTTACTTGCTAAAGTTAGCCTGCCTCAGGAATTTTGCTAGAGTAACAAAAAAAATACTACCAGCATCTTCAACAAACCAGATGCTGAGCTTAAAAAGGGATTGTTTCCCACAGGACCTTGATGCTCATATAAATCCCTGAGAAAAATGGGAAACAGAGACAGAAAATGATCGGCCTGAGGGCTAGATTAAAATCCAAATCTCCTCTGTCTAATCCAGAAGCTGCACTGTCTTCCTAAACTCCAATTATGCAGTTCAATGACCTAACAAGGCTTTCCTGGTTTGAAGTCAGTATTAAAAGACATCAGATGCCACAAGCCTCATCTTTGGCTTTTTGTCTTTAATGAGACTTTACCTAATTATAATTTCAACATTGGTCTAACCTGAGGGATCTTGGCTTTCAGCCTGCATAACCAACTCAAGAGTTCCTGCTACAAAGAAAAGTCAAGAGTCCTCTCCAGCAGGGATGAAATGATATCAGCAACAAAATGGGAAATGGCCTGGTTGAAATCATCACTCTCACCAAACACCATGATAGATTCAACATGTGTACTGCCCTTGCACGAGGTCTGGGGTCCCCCAAGGCACTAGGAGCATCATTGTTAAGGATGTCTTCACCTTTGGATGATGAGCAAGTCCGTGAGAAGAGGCTCCCCGGCATCTAGTAAGTGGCTGAGGCCAGGGCAGTGAGACAGAACCACCTCACGCCAGAAAAGGGAGCCGAAAACCAGCCAGCCTCTCCCACAGTGGGTGGACCTGCCTGTAGCTGTGTGCTCTAATTTTTTAGAGATTACATCTCTAAATCATAAAGATAGAAAAGAGACTAGCAGGATGACAGACAACAGACTATCCTCACTCCCCTCAGAAAAGGACTAGAGTGTTCTTGTCAAGAAGGCAGAAGATAAACCAGGTGTGCTAGCATACACCGGTCATCACAACCTGTAATCTAGGAGGCTGAGGCAGGAGCATCATAAATGGGACCCACCCTGAGTAACTCAATGAAAACCTATCTCAAAAAAAAAAAAAGTTAATAAATGGACAGAAGCTGTAGTTCAGTGTCAATCCTGAGTTTAATTCCCAAAATTGTATAAGGGGGAGGGAGGTAAAAGGGGTGGGGGTATAGGACACAGAGAACTAGAAGTATGACTTATTTTGCCTCTTCATAATTTAACAGGATGACGTGTAGGAAATGTGTATGATTTAACAGGAGGCACAGAGGAGCAGAAAACCAGGTCCACCAATAATTCCTGGGGTATCCTTGAGCATCTGCTCAAGCTGGAAGTCCTATGCTTGGAAAATATGAATGGTGATTGTTTGCAAGATAAATCAGCTACAACTATAGCATCTGGGGCCAGCGAGACAGCTCAGCGGTCTAAAGCGCCTGCTTAGGCAAGCATGTATGTTCAATCCCCAGCACCACATGCCATGATAGCCCTGCCCCCATGGTAGGTTGAGCTGGCCACAAAAAATCAAAAAAAGCCATGGCATCTGTAAAGCAACTAATACAAGATTCAGGCATTAGTAAGGGTCGTTATGGTAACTTTTTAAATGAGCAACTGAGGAAAATGTTAACATAGTGCCTAAAACATGACAGCCCAAACTGGGGAATTAGGAGGACGGTGAGATACCTACACAGGACTGTGGGACTGCACTGGGCCACTGAGCTAAAAGTGCAAAGGAACCACAGGAAAAGGAAGTCAGTGATGAAGTCAAAGACATTTTAAATAGTGGGTGATCAATTAACATCTGTGGGATGAATGAATGAGAACCTAAACATCTAATTGATTTGTGTCACTGCAACATGGCTCTCAACTAGGACTGGGGAAGTGGCACGAGCAGCAGCTGCTCCTTCATAACCAGCTCTCAGGGCCTCACCTGTGTGCTCCCCATCTTGAAGGGAGGGGATCGGATGACCTTCGTGTCCCTTCCAGCTCTCAGGTTCTGCTCTTCTGTGAAGTGTGTGGTGTCAGCAAATGATCTGACCACATTCATAAATGCATGTGCATGTGCGGAAGGTGTGACCAACGGTCCACGTTATAAGCAGAAGAGGCAGCAGGCCCCACAGTGCTGCAGGCCCCTGTGGGCCAAGAGCTGGAATGTCAGAATGAACTGCCATCACCTTTTTTGGTAACTGCCCCTCTCCCTGGAATCACGCTGGCAAGCACTGAAGCCTGGTTTCAATTAAGCAGAGAAACAACCGCATCAGTGTAGCCATCGAAGCTTTGATCTCCCCACGGGGTACATTTCTGCATGCTGGCCATACTTCAAGAGACAGCCTTTGACAGCTTGGCTTTGATGAAGCCCTGGTAGCCCTTCACAGGTAGATGCCACAGCAAGGGCCCCTAGAGGCACAGAGGAAGGAGGGGCCCGTCACAAAGCACTAAGACTGCAGGGAAAGCTGGACAGTGGGGAATCTTTCTGGAATGGGTTCCAGGTAGTACAGCACCCACTCTTCCCAGGATGGGTCTAAGGGACTGCGCTAGAAACATCCTGGGCAGCAGAGCAGTGACATTTTAAAGGAGGGAGTAGGGAAGGATTGGAACCTAAAGTGAGACAGGATTCAGAGAGAGGAACCAAGAGGCCCCATTGAGGAGAGATTTAGAAGTTGGAGGCTTTGGGCAGCTTGGAGAAAAAAGATGCCAAAATGATCTTGCTGACTTTACAAGGCAAAAATTTCTACCAGAAGAGACATCCCGGAGGACAGCTCTTACTACCGCATTTCCTTGGTCCAAAAACAACAGCTCTCCCACTGCCTGTGGGAGAAGAGACAGCCTTGCTGGCCAGCACCCAGTGCCTCCCACAGCACAAGCCTAATACAGAGGCCTCCTACCCTCACTGTTCTTACCCCCTGCTTGTTCCTGAGGAAACTAATCCACCCTGAGAGCCTCGCTCTACATTTCCTGCTTCTGAGTGCTGTTCCCTCAGCCCTTAGCTTTTCCTCAGCTTCACCTATTACGATAATGCTCATTTTCAAGGTCTGGGTGACATGGCCTCTTCTCCATGGGTAAGGTACGTGTTCTGGGCAACCTTCACTGCTGCTGGAGCACCAGACACGTCCTCTTCTCCATGGGCAAAGGGCGCATTGTGGGAACTCTTCACTGCTCCTGGAGCCCCTGCACGCTGTGCCTGCTGTCCTCAGCTAACACAAGTAGATGGTTACTGTATACAGAATCCTTATTCAATACAGAGTTTGATAGAGACAGAGAGAGAGAGAGACAAAGAGAGAGAGAGACAGAACTGCAAGTGTTAGCATCAGATCTCAGATTCCAAACATATGCAGAGCCTGGAGTAGGGGTTAAGTACCTCATAAAAGTTCCAGGCAGAAAAGAAAACTCCTCCTAGGCCAGGCAAATTTTAAGGAGCTGGCCACAGGCAAGGGACATGAGTTCAGAATTCTGTCTTGCAAACTAAAGTCTCACAGAGTCATATTATTCAGCACAAAGTGGTGAAAATGAACATTATTCCTAGAGCTAGGGGTGGTGCAGGGTGTAGAGGTGAAAGTGGCTAACGGGTATAGAGTTCCTTCTTTGGTGAAAGTGCTCATAAGTGACAATAGTAAACAACACTGAATATAGAAAACTATGAGATTATACATTTTAAATGAGTAAATCATATAGCATATGAATTGTAACTCAGTGAAAATGTTCAGAAGCACAGTGAGAAAAGACACCTTATCTGGACAGAAGCTGGAAAATGGTCAGGTTAGAGACAGAGATGGTCCTCACCTTGCAGCGAGAGGCAGGCTGTCCCTGCAACCACTGCCATATAAGAGCCACAGGCGCCGAGGGAGGAGGGGCTCCCTTGCAAGGACTCATCATTTTACCTGTAGTACTGAGCCCTACTCTGGGTTCCCTACATAGTAAAAGCCCTGGGCCAACCAGCAGTATTAGGGCTGGCGAGATACCTCAGCAGAATAAGCACCTGCCTGTCAAGTGCAGGATCCCAAGTTCAATTCCCGGTACCACAAAAAACAAACAAACAAACAAAAAACACCAACCAGCAGTATTAGGTGACCTGGGAACTTTCCAAAACCAGGCCCCTGATGTTCAGAACCAGAATATCTGAAGGCAGGGCCCAGCAATCTATGGGATTTTTTTGTTTGTTTGTTTTTGTTTTCATTTTGGAATGGTTGGTGAAATGTGCCAAGGTCGTCACACTGAGCTACATCGCCAAATACCCCCGCCCCTTTTTTTTTATTTTGAGACAGGGTCTTGCTAAGTTAAGTTGCCCAGGCTGGGTCAAACTAATGATCTTCCTGCTTCAGCTTCCTAAAGCACCATGCCTAGGTTATAATCTGTTTTAACAGGCACTCTCATACAGCGATGGCAACCCTTTTAGAGACAGGCAACCCAAAACCCATTTATTTATCACAAAGTGCCAACACCACAATTAAACTCCAATACTAAGGTTTTAGTTTAGAAAAAAACAACTGTTATCAGATCCTCGACTGACTGCCGGGGGTGATTCGGCCCACTGCTGACAGAAGGGGGCTCTGCTGGCCCCCTGCAGCATGGGCGCCAGAGGTTTACAACCAGACTGTCCTACCATTTGCCCTGCAAAATCCACTAAGACACCAGTGCACAAGTTTCCCACATGTGGAAAATGAAGGAAAGGAGTGTTGCTGTATGTGATGAGGTTATTACGAGGAGCCTTAGGTCAGTGTCTGGTACATAGTAAAGTGAATAAATATTTACTTTTTAAGAATTTTTATAGTCAGATTCAGGATCGGTCTCACAGACTTGCAGTCCTTCTAGGACAAACAGCATAAAGTTGAGGCAAGCTGACAGATTCGAAGCCCAGGCCCAGAAGAGAATGCCATAGAAGGAGCAAGCTGTCTGCAGCTGCGAGCAGACCTCCTCCCCTGAGCATAACACCAAGAGGATCACAACACTCCATCGCCAGCTCCCCAAGGAAACAAAGAAGAACCTCTGCTTATGAAAGAGCAGAGAGGATTTAAAAAACGTTATGTAAAAAGAGGCAAAATAAATCAATTCCAATAACACTCTTTTATTTCCCTGGTCCCTGCAAGGAAGAAAGAAAATGAATAGTGCTGAGCATTCCAATCACAGCCCTCACCAAGAAGTTTTTAACATTATCTTTTAGCCTCAGAAACTCAAGAGAGATTAGGGCTGCTGCTTCCTTGTGGAGTCCTAGTCTTGCTTTTCCAGTTCAGAGCTTGCATCTCACAAACCCAGGTCCACACACATACTGGAGTCCATCCCTTTTCCTATGGACTCAAAAATCCTGACCCCAACGGCCTCTGTACTATGAGACCACAGGCCTCACGTGCAGTGAAGTGTGTCATTAAAGATAATTCAGAGATCCACAAATTACTGAACAAGAAACCCAAACTGCCTATTACCACATCCCCGAGACAACCATTACCAATATTTTAGAATATTCCTCTCTATATTACCTTTTGGAGTTTTATTATTGTTACAAAATTAGTATTCTAATCATCCATAATTCTCTATGCTTCATTCACCAAAATTCCTACAAGACCTGGGATATAGTTCAGAGGCTTGACTGCCTGCCTGGCAAGCACAAGATCCTGATCCTGAGTTTGATACCTAATACCAAAAAAACAAACAAAACAAAAACCTTGCAAAACCTTCGAACATCATTTTAATTACATGTACTATTACAGTATATAGCCATAGAATTACTATAATCCTCTGACAGTTATCAATTTATTCCCTCTCAGTTTCAAATGCATGCTTTGTCTTGCTTTGCTCTGAATATACTTGGCTTAATACACTACTAAAATTAAAGTAAAAAATAATAATGTAAGTTGGAGTACATCAAATTTTAAAACTTTTCCACATCAAAGGACATGGTAGAATGAAAATGACTCATATTGGGTGAGAGAAAATATTTGCAAATTATACATCTAAAAAAAGCCCAGAATATTTATTTTAAAAACTGCAGATCAACAGGAAAATAAGCCAATTAAAAAGTGGCAAACAATTTGAATACACATTGCTCCAATGATGACAATGTAAGTAACCAAGAAGAATTTGAAAAAGTGTTCAACATTACTAATCAAAAACTCAAAATGAAAACTACAGTGAAGGATCACTTAATGTTACTATGTTAGTCAGGATTTAAAAAACAAATAGGAAAATCACAAGTGCTGGTGAACTTGTGGAGAAACTGGGACTTTTTCCACTGGGGATGGGAATGCAAAATGTGTACCTGCTAGGGAAAACAGTACAGTGGCTTCGAAGAACATTAGAAAGGAAATTATTATGCGCACAGCAGAGCTGGAAAAAGGTTTATGCCTTGGGTTTTGTTTTTTTGGCTTCCTGAGACTGGGTCTCACTACATAATTCATTATGAATTCACTATGTAGGCCAGGCTCGGCTCAGAATCAACTCAAGGTAATCCTCCTGCCTCAAGTGCTGAGACCACAGGTATGTACCACTATCCCTGGCTCTGAAAACAGTATTTTATTTTATTTTTTTAAGCAGTATCTTAAAGAATATAAATATTTGTAGACCCATGTTTGCAGTAGCATTACTCCCAAAAGATCCATAGTGGAAGTGACCACATTATCACTTGACAGATGAGTGTTTCAGAAAATGGGAACCATTTCATACAGTGGCATATTATTCAGCCTATAAAAGGAAAACATGATACAAGAAAGTATGAAATGCAAAGTGAAATAAGCCAGTCACAAAAAGATAAACACTACATGACTCCACTTATGTGAGATGCCTAGAATAGTCAACTCCATAGAAATGTGGTATAGGATGGTGGCAGGCTGGGGCTAGGAAGAGGGAAAAGGGTAATGTCTTGTCTGATGAAAGATGAAAAAGTTTTGGAGATTATTGCAGCATAGCAACTACTGAACTGTACTGATCTTAAAAAGTCTTAAGATGGTAAATTTTGTGTTGGGCGTTACTATCTAGTTCTCTTTAGCTTTTTCATGTGGCTACTCAGAATTCAGAAATTAATTATGTGGCTTGCATGAGATTTCTAAGCGACAAGCGGCTCTCAGCACTCTTCTACTGCCAGCTGGCAGGACATCAGGTCTTGTCAACAGAGGTTGCTGAGAAGACACTGGGAGGAAGGGTTTCTCTTCCTGGTTCCAGGGCTGTAGGGCACTGCAGGCAACTTGCTGGAGGATGACACAGGGAAGACCCTAAGGTGCACATCCGCTGGCACCCCAGCAACTTTTCCATCATCTAGGGGAGTCGGGCGTTTGCGCTCCTTCTTTGGTTGCTCTCTCCAAGTCCCAGAGTCACAGGCGGTATGTTGCACTTGTGATTGGTCAGCTTTCGTGACAAAATACTGTACATGAAACAACTCAATAAGGGAAAACGTTGACTTTGGGTCATGGTTTCAGGGGCGTCCATCTGTGGTTTTTGGCCTTGCTGCTTTGGGCCTTCGATGGCATGAAATGTCAGTGAGAACAGGTTGTACAATGGGCCTGTTTCCACACATAGTGCCCAGAACCTAAAGCCAAGAGACAGGCAAGGCCCGGGTTCCAACAGCCCCTTCAAAAATCACACCTTCATAGCCCAGCTTTCCTCCACCAGGCCCTGTCCCCTAAACATTCCAAGAATGCCACAGCCTGGCAACCAAGCCCTTACCACACAGGGGCCTTTGAGAACACTTCCAAACCACGGCATCTTGTGGAATTTAAAGTTCCTTATTCTCTATGAGTTAATAATTCTATACTAAATCTTCATATTCAATTTTCCTTCAAAATATGACTATGGTTTCTGTCTCCTGACTAGAACCAAATGGATACAATTAGCAATGAGAAAAAGTAAGTTGCCAGAGGACTGTGGGAGCACTTTGAGAAGCAGCAGCATAACCTTCATTTCTCACTGCTCTTTTTTTCAAGGATTATTGTGCCTCCTCTCCGTTTTCAGTTTCTCCAAAGCAGATATGTATACCTCTGGGATTATCATTGCAGGCGCACCTTATGAAGTCAAACTGCTGAGTCCATCAGGAACTCTGTCTTTTACCACTCATTCCACAAATATTGACTTTAGCTCCTTTGATGAAAGGGCAATGCCCTGGTTATGGTGCAGACAGAAGTTGAAACAAGAAAGGAAAGGTCACATTCAAAGAAAGAAAGGGTAAACAGAAACTCTGGCTTAACAACCTAGCAAATAAAAACAAAGGATCTTACAAATCACTATAATTAAACAAGCAATTAAATATAAGAGGCACGGCACAAGGACAGCAGCGCTCTGCGGGCCCAGTGCACACAGGCACGGAGCTCTCCTGGGGCCGTCTAAGAACTTCAGCGACTCTGGACAGACTTCAGGACTCTCATAAGCTCTGATCTTCCTTAAGCCCCAAGGGGCAGGCATGGAGCTTCCACTGGTCCCGATCCAAACTTAGTGACTGGTGGGACAGGAGACCTACAACCTGTGACCCAGCGTGTACAGGCACAGAGCTTTCCTGGTGCCATTTAACAACTCTGACGACTCTGAATGGCCTGCATGACTCTGTCTGGGTGATAACAGGGAGCATCAAAAATGCCAAACCACAGAAGCAAAAGGCAGTATGAATCCAGCCCACGCAGAACAAATTCAGGAGACAAAGACATACAAAAACTTGGAAATCACACCACTGAAATATCTAACATGACAGCAACTGAAGAAATGAGACCCTCAGGCTGTAGAAGAACTAAGATCAGAAATAATCTCTCAGGTCCAAAAAGAAGGGATAACAACTGTGAAAGAATTGCTCAGCACAGCTAATGAAGACATATATAGAAAAACAGAGGAGCATAGAAAAATGATGGAAACACTGAATGAACCACACAGGAAAGAATTAGAAGGCATGAGCCAGATTCAAACAGATATCCAGGATATTAAAAGCTCCATCAAAAGCTGGCAAAACTACTTGAATGAAGCTGAAGATAGACTTTCAGACCTCAAAAACAATGTTGAAGCTAGAGATGTCTTACAGTAAGAAGGACCCAGGAAATAATTCAGGAGCTATAAGCTGGCATGTCCACCATCCTGAATACCTATTTTTTGCCATAGGAAAATATATGAAGAAAAAAAGAGTTTTTTTGTAATCTCTTCATCTCTCTTTGTGGAGATGTGGCAATGCTAGGGAGAGAAGCCAGGGCTTCCTATATGCTAGTCAAGCATTCTGCCACTAAGCTACAACCTGAGCCCAATATTTTATCTTCCTTAGGGCCCTTCTCCTTACTCTAAAGTTTCCTCTTTCCCCTCTAGGTATCTTGCCAATGTTTTATTAACCAAAGCATCCATTCTCAATTCAGGACAGAATACATTGGACATTGAACCCTCAATTTACAAACTCAATTTATTCCCAAGGACTAGTTATAACTCAAGTCATCAATTGAAGGGTTAGGCTCCTCTGCACAGCCTTCAATATCTCTCTCCTGTCTGCAGGCAGATCTCAGTGATCTTAGACAGACACTGGCCCAGGATTTCTCAGTTAACCCCATACAGGAGAGGATACTGTAAGGTTCTTTCTAGAATTCTGTATGGGCTAAATCTGCATCTGTGACTACCTAGAAGCACAAACCTCTGGCATTTGGGTCACAACTGAAGACTTTGGCCATAAGTTAAAGCTAAAATTCTGGTTACAACTCCAATTATTCACATGCGAGGATGATGCTAATTGAAGGGTCCACACTGCACCTCCCCAGCCCCTGTTCTGATACCTCCCTCTGTTTCCCTCTGAGCCCCAGGAAGGCGGTATCTTTCTGGAGATAATCCTTAATTAACACAGAAACAGCACTACTTCGCAAGACAGGACCATGGCTCCAGATTCCAGCTGCACCCTACCTCTGACATTTAATAAGATATTAAAATATTGCCTGTCCCCAAAAATATTTAGCTCTGAATTTTCATTTGATTTGTTTTAATAGATTCTAGTTCTCTGCCAAAATTCTCCATCTTATTTCCCTTAAATTTACTAACCACAATTACATCTCGTGTCTAATAACTATAATTTATGAAGCTCCTGTACCAATCTATTTCTTTTGTCTATTTTGTCTCTTGTTTTTCCAGCATGTGGTTTTATCTTTTTGAATGTCTAGTGATATTTGACCGAATACCAGACACTGAATATGAAATACAGGAATGTTCATTTGAGGCTATAAATGATATTAACTTTCTATGGAGAGTCCTTATTTTTGCTTTTGGCTGGTGCATGAGATAGAAAAAATGAACCTTGATCCATTTGAGTTGATTAGAAGTTGTGGCAGCTCTGCTAAGTGCTGGTGTATTTCTTACTTGTCCTTAATCTCAAAATAGAGCCTTTTGGGAATCCAAGCTAATAGCCTTGGGTGTTTAGAAGGCCCCTCCTCCATGACAATCCTGAACTCCACTTTCCTTCTCCTCAGTTCTGAGAGACAACTGAGAGCTTAGCACACCTATTTGGCTCCTTGACTGCCTTTTTGATATTGAGAATACTTAGAGAGAAAAGGAGGCACCTTATACCAGGATTACTTTTCTGTATTTCCCTCCTCTCCAGTATCCTTGCCCTCTCTCTAGTCTTACTGCTGCAGCATCTTCCCAATGTAGTTCCTATCATTTCCATTTTTACACATAAGCTATGCATATATATGCTTTTATAGTGCTCTCCCCAGAAGGATTAGTATGATGCACTAGCCTGAAAATAATTAGAAAGAATCTAAGAAAGGATGACTAATTATACATCAGAGCTTCCCAACTGAACTTCTATGCCTTTTCTACTATTTTCTTTTAAAGTAGTTTTTTAGGATTGGACAGCCAAGGATGGACAACAAATCACTACTTAGTGTTCTGGTTCCTATTCTCTTACTCCCTGCCTGACCCACAAGACAGCCATCCAGCTCTGAGTAGGGCTCAATGATCTACACACTGGCAAGGAAGATGGCCCCAGCACAGCTCCACACAGAAGCCTGGTTCTGGCCTCTTGCTGCATGCCGGGTGCATAAAACCTTTTGAAGATTTTGAAGCCTCAGCTATCAACCTTTACCCTTCTACACTTCTGGCTCCCAAAACTTCCCTCTAAATTTTTAATTCAGTTATTTTTTTTAGAAACTTGTTCCTATGTGTTTAGAGCAGAGGAGGGATGATTTTGAATGTGTTGGCTCTACTCTATCCACATGAATTCTGCCAGGAATTGTTAATATAGCCCATTTAAATACTAAAAAGCTTGCAAGCTTTTAAAAAGTTATAATTATATTTTTATGGAGAGATAGCTATTTTATATAATAGGCATGGAGGGAAAGAGACTAGAAAATATAGCCCATGAATATTAACAGTGATAACTGCATGTTAGAACTAAGGGAGATATATATATATATATATATATATATATATATATATATATATATATATATATATATTTTTTTTTTTTTTTTTTTTTTTTTTTTTTTTTTTTTTTTTTTTTTTTTTTTTTTTTTTTTTTTCTTTAGCCTTGCAACTCAAAAGTAGCATGAAAGCCCTCCCCTCCCCACCCCCAGACAAATTGGCCCTTTGGGGATTTTAAAAAAAAAAGCACACTTGAGAAAGAGGAGTTAAGGAGAGACTAGAAGGCCTACCATCAAATGCTACTGAAGAGGGGAGAGTTTCAGAGCTCAGAGCACCCTGGCACTAACACTAGCTGAGGAAGACACCAGGCCCTAGCGAGGGCACTTATCACTTGCTCTCTTAGTAGCGGAGCTTAGGAAGAAACACAGCCCGAAGACTGGAGGGCGAGCTCAATGGGCCTACGGATGCAAGTAAGTCCAGGTCGAATATTCCTCCTCTGCAATGCCGAGAAACAGAGGAGTGTTTCAAACGTTGGCGTTCTCCCAAGTTTAGGACATCTACACAGATTTCCTGGCGGAGCATCCCCAATCCAAAAGCTTGACATTCAAAATGTTCTAAGTCTGAAACCATGGTGGAGCATGTCAGAACATTTCGGATGAGGGACACTCAACTTGTACTTTAAAACTGATTATTTAAAGTTAGTAATGGCTTCACAGAACTTCATGGAAAATCTACACTGACTAGGCTACCCAGTGAAATTTCCATCACCACTTTACTCCACCTTGCCTTTACTTGCAAATTTGCACTTATTGCTGCTCTGCTTCAGTACTCAGGGCCTAGCATCAGAGAAAGTGCTCAATAAACATTTCTTAAGTGAATATTCAACATGAGCAAAAATATTTTCCTTTGGTTTTAGTTTTTCCATTTCCTCTAGAATGTTACTTGTCTTTGTAAGGACCAAAATGTATAACAGATATTGTCAAATAAGAAGAAAATATTCCAATAGGAAGGGGAAAGCCAGCGAGACAGCTCAGCAGACTAAGCACCTGCTTAGGCAAGTGCAGGGACTGGGGTTTGGTCCCTGGCACCACCCATGTGCTGTGCAGGCCCCGCCTTCAGGCATGCTGAGCCGGCCACTGAATTTGGTGCTGGGGAGCTGAAAACAGAAGGATCAATATGAGTCTGAGCTGAGTTGTGAGACCCTGCACCAAAGAAGAAGAAAGGAAGAAGAAGAAGAAGAGGAGGAGGAGGAGGAGGAGGAGGAGGAGGAGGAAAAGGAGGAGGAGGAACTAAGGAGAGGGGAGGGAAAAAGGAATGAAGGAGAAAGAAAAAAATGAGAAAAAAAAGAAAAAGTGAAACAAAGCTTTTGTAGATAAGGAGGGGAGGAGAGGCTGTACAGAAGGCAAGGGAACAGGAAAAGGAAAGAGTTAAGTTATAGTCTGCACAGGTACAAATTTCCTACGATGAATGCAATCATTATTTATAGCTAAAGTGTACCAATAAACTTAATTGATAAAAATTACTTATTTCTAATTAGAAAAATCAATTTGTCTAAAGAATTTCATGAAAAGAAAATAGTCTGGGCTGTTAGTATTCAGGGGCTAAAGGAGAGGGCTGATCCTGTCCCAACCAGGGCCATTAGTAATCCCAGGCCGGGGCCAGCAGGGAAGGCAGATTACAGGAACACTGCTCTGAAACTTGATTCCAAAACTTCCATCCTTCTGAGTGACCACAGCAGCAGGGATTAGCAAACTAGCAACTGCAACCTGGATTAGCCGGGTATATGACAGAGAAAACCTTCAGGTTTTGGAGTACAGACAACTCTGCGTATGAAGTATCTATAGTACTTTAATTCTCTCTGGAAAAGAGACAGCTACATCCATTAGTTCATGATGTGTAAAAAGCACAGCCACCAACATCGACTCCCCCCCTTCAAGAGACAAGACACTCTGCAGATGCTGCTCTACCAGTTTCCAGGAGGGAAACTCAGGAGGGGGAACATCAGCAGTGCCCCGAGAGCTCCAAGGGCTGGTGCACTTCCACAGAGAAGCACATCCAGAACAGCAGCATTGACGCCACGGCTGGGGAGGCAGAGGAGGAGCAGGCCGAGAAGAGACTCTGTGCCTGTGAGGCTTTGTGGTCTGTCTTGATGTTACTCCAAGCCTTTGGGAAAGGAGAGCGCTACCCCAAACTCACAGACAAAAAGTAAGGGGACTGATGCCAGAAAAGACGAATCTTTCAGCTGACCTTTACCTCCGAAGGTTCACACTGGCCAAAAATTAAACAGTGAGACTTCAGGGAGCCCTTTCAGAGTTCTGAGTCTCACTAGATAGAGAAAAATTTTCCAAAGAAAAAAATCAGGTAAATTCTTATTGAGATGTTTCATTTGGAGGTCAACTTCTTCCCTATCTAAGACTCTCAGAAACCCTGTCTCTGAACTTGCGATCTCCCCACAAGTGGGACTCAGCCAAAACAGTGGGGAGGATTCTCATCAATTTTCTGGAAGCGAAGCAAATAACACTTGTCCTTTCTAGCCCTTCTTTCCTTCTGCCAAAGTTATTCTGGATGAAATCAGATACAGGAAAAGGGTTCAGAACACCCTCTGCCTCCATGAGTAGCCTTGGTGTGTGGCAGGGTGCCGCACTAACCTAAATCCCCAATATTTTCTATTTTTATTTTGTGCAAGGTCACACTAAGTCACTAGGTTGGGCTCAAATTTGAGAACTCCTGCCTCAGCCTCCCAGAGTACTGAGATTGCAAGTATATGCCATCATGCCTGGGAAATTTTTACTGTGAAAGCCAAGCTCTGTATCTGAAGGCTTACGCCTGTTACTGCTACACTTACTTGCATCAAACATGGAACTTGTCATTTCCTGAGACAGTTTCCCATTCCAAAACCCTGTACCACCCTAAAAACCAAACAATGCCCTAAGATTTTACTGGCAGCTTTGACCTCCTCTATCAAAAAAAAAAAAAAAAAAAAAAAGTTTACTGGTCTTACCAAAGTAAAGAAATAATGACCTTTCACTGCCAAAGTAATGAAGAATTCATGAACATCAGAAATAGGAAGGAACTGCTAGAATACATTTCAATCCTGAGAAAACAAATCAATGCCTTAATTATACAAACAGAATAAATAGGTGTCAGGTGAGTGAACAGCACCCTGGAATCACTCCTTGCCTTATTTCTGGGGTCTTTCAGGCACACATTCCAAGCCTCCCCAACTGTCTTTTGTGAACTAAAAAGGTTATATCCTTGTTTTCCTCTCTCCCAAAAACACTCTTGAGTTCTTAAATGAAAACTGTTAAAACTGCTAAGTTTGTTAATTACAAGCTAATGACTCTGTAGTCTTTAAACCTGTGAATGAAAAGTACCACCTAGTACAAATTAAAATCATTATTTACATAACCTTCCTAAACCTGACTTAAAAGTTGCCCTTAGCAGAGTGACAAGTGACTTCCTTCAGAGCCACTTGTCAGGGGACCCAGGGTGCTCCTTTCATCAGAAACAAATCTTGCATAGCTTATGATATCCTGTACTAGGTATAATCAAGAAATATGGTGAATGTTTAAATTTTTAAAAATGTACTACTGCAGAAGATATATTGCTATTAATTCCCTTCAGGATATTCCCCTTCACTTTAAACACACGGTTACAGTTTGGGTCTAGCTATCCCCCCAAAGCCTCATGCAGTCATGGGGTGGGCTTTGACAGTTTATGATTGATTCATGGTCCAGTCCTGGGATTATGGATGTGAGTGCGAGGGTAGGTAGTCTGCACACACTATAAAGCTCACCTCCCATTTTGTGTATCAAGGATCAAACTCAGGACCTTGCACTTGCCAGGCAGACTTGTGCCATTCTGCTATCTCTCCAGCCTGAGGTTTGCTCTGTTGCTCTTCCCTTTATGTTCTTGCTATTTCGCTTTCTTCCACCTTTCTGCTGCCCTCTGCTATGAACCACTCTACCTGGGGCCAGCTGATTATGGACTAAAATCTCTATAAATTGTGAGCTAAATAAAGCTTTCCTTCCTTATTTTTTGGCATCAGTCACTTTGCCTCAGCAATGACAGAAAAGTAGCCAAGACACACACTTATCCCTTCACTGTTGCCACTTTCTGAAGCAGTTGTGAAGTCCTCTTTGAAAAAAAAAACAGTCACAGGAAAGGTCTTCGTTGTGTTCTAGTCCACACCTGAGTTTCTCTGCTTTTTCAAATCAGGGCCACAAAAAAGTTGTGGAAAGGGAGGTATGGGGCTAGAGATATAGATGTACAAGCTCACCACTAAGTTGAGAAGAAAGAATTCCATAAGGACATTCTCTCCATTCTAAAGGAAGTGTTTTGTTTTGTTTTGTTTGTTTGTTTCTGTTTCTATATAACTTTTACATGTAATGGAAACAATCACAACTGTCTTGGATATAATTTTAGAACCTTTTAGTTTCTTTCTTTGTTTAATATTTGAGATAAAGTCCTACCATGTTGCCCAGGCTGTGACAAATCCTGACCTTAAGTGACCTCCCACCTCAGCTTCCCAAGAGCTGAGATTACAAAATGTATATATGCTGGCTCAAAAGCATTTTCCCAATGAGTTCAGATGGCATATGTTGAACGTCCTGAACAAAACACTAATGTCTTCTAACAGAAAACTAAAGTGCTATCATGACCAACAAATGAGCTGAGGCAGCAACTGATGAGTCTATTCGTGGTTCTCCAATAATGAAACAGTGAGAGAATGATAGAGTGGACAGCCTCGCTGCCATCTTACCCCATTGTTTCATGGTCTAATCAGCTCTCATGACCTGAGCCTTGCTTCACAAAGAATGCAAATTCCATGCTAGAAACTGTATGCCACTTCTTGCTATTCTTCTGGCAGCTTCAGTTCTCTTCAGAACAATGTAATAATTAACATAAAACATGAAAGGAGTCTACAAAAAAGTAACACAATACAAATTTACAACCAGCCAGTGGAAAATGCAACAGGCCACTAGTGTGTAGCCATGGTCTGGTCTGGCTCATAAGTTAGGCTTAAGAATCCAAATCACAGGCCCAGCAAGATAGCTCAGTGGACTAAGCACCTTCTTAGGCAAGCGCAGGGACCAGGGTTCGATCCCAGCTACCACGTGCCATGGCAGCCCTGCCCCCAGGTGCACTGAGCCAGCAACTGAATCCAGGCATAGTGGCCCACACCTGTAATTCCAGCACTGTGGAGGTTGAAAACAGGAAGATCACTGCAAATCTGGCTGCGTAGTGAGACCTTGTACCAAATACACTTAAAAAAATACAAATCACAATTGAGGGGAATTTAACACCTAATGATTTGAACTAAAATATATTTTGTTTTTAAAAAATGAAAACTAACCTCTGCTTGACAAAATATGCACCAGTATGTACCTCTGGTATATAAACGGATGACAGAGGTATCAGTGCCACTAGGTCCCCATACTGTAGCAGATCCTGACAATGCAGGGATGTCCAAGTCTAACAAGAGCCCTTTAATTAACATCAGTCAAATGAAAGGTCTCTCAAAGATCTGCCTGTGCTCCAGGAATAAATTTATAATGTTGGCTCGCATCAGCTACTGTATACTGCCATGCTTAAACTGTCGCTTAAGCTGAACATCAACCACATGCATTCCAACTGTCACATGCTGCTGGAGGAGCTAAAACCTGGCCCAAACTGAAAAGCAGTTTGATAATACCTGACAAAATTGGCACACCTACTCCTTTGAGGTTCTGCATCCAGGAAAAAGGCCTATAAAAAGCACAAAAAGTGCAAAGAGGGACAGATAAGAGCATATCCATCATAACATTTGATAATGGCAAAGAAGTTTTTCAAACACAATTACTCAATGGAAAAGTGATTGAGTGGATGCTAATTCAATCTGTACCTCAGCCAGATCACTGGTACAGCAGTAATCCCCAAAACTAGGGCAGGAGGAGAATTGCAGGTTGGAGATCATCTTGAGTAACTTAGCAAAACACTGTCTCAAAATAAAAAAAGGCCTGGGAAAGTAGCTCAGACATACACTCAGTAGTAGACCATCCCTGGAGTCTAACCATAGTACTGGCCCCCCAAAAATCTGTACAACAGAACATACAAAGCTATTAGAAAGGAACAGAGTGCCTGTGTGTATTATGATGAGAGAATACCTATAATTTACCATTGATTAAAAAGAAATAAAACTGTTGAAATGCATATAGTGTGATCTTATTTTTGTTTTAAATTAGTAGCTAGTATTTATGGAATGCTCATGTTTCAGATACTACATTAAGGGGGCTTGTGGGTTAGTTCAGTTGTTTAAAGCACCTGCTTAGGCAAACTCAGTCAGGCACAGGGCAGTTTGATCCCCAGCTCTGCATGCCACAAGTCAGCCTGAGCCAGAGGGGAAAAAAAAAAAAAATTTCGCCTTCAGACATTACACTAAAATAATGATATGGGTTTTGAAATTAATAATTGCTAACAGTAGTGGCGTGAAATTTCTTAGACTTTAACCTTGTCTAAACAATCTGGATTTTTTTCCCGCTGCAAGATATTCAGGTTACAATTCAAAAGGAGAAAGTAGTGAGATGGAAAGAAAAACAGAAAGAAGAAAAGAAAAAAGTAAGGAGGGCTGGAGAGATAGCTCAGTGGTGTAAGTGCCCACATGGCAAGCATAAGGACCATGGTTCGATCCTAAGTACCACATGCTGTGCACCACGCTAGTCACCAAACCAGGCATAGTATATGCCTGTAATCCCAGCACTGGGGAGGCTGAGACAGGAGGATCACTATGAGTCTGAGCTGTATACTGAGACACAATATCGAATAAATAAATAAAATATTTTAAAAAGACATTTTTAAAAAAAGGAAAGAAGGATGGAATAAAGGAAGGGAGGAAGGAAATCAGTATACCCGCACCAAGAACTCCTGAATAAGTTAACACCATACAATTAGCTTAACCACCACCTCCAAAATGTAAGAACAGTATTTAAAGAGGTTTGGTTTTGCTTTCAGAACCCTAACCATTACTCAACATATTCTGGATAATAAGATCCATAATCTGATAAACCTGTTTAGGTGGAGAATCACACTAACTCCCCCACACTGGTCCTAATATTCCAAGAACACATCAATAACAACAGAATACTTCTGCAGAGGGAGCCCTTTGGGATGAGGCCACAGGAAAGGGCAGGTTTACTTCAAGGCAGCAAAGGATGAGAAATTTAAACCAAGCTGGAAAGTGGCAGCCAGGATAACATTAGAAGGCCTGAGAAGCAGCCACCAGAAAGGCCACGTGGTGTTGTGGACACCTGTATTCCCTGACCACTGTCCATCTCTGTGTCCCACTTTCTCCAGAAAAGTGTTTGCTCTCTGTAGCAGAAATGTAAATCTGAGCCCAGCACACAGCAGGTGCCTTGAATTCTGGCAGACAAAAGGGAAGGAAGAGACTCTGAGAACGAAGATGCTTCTTAGTCCTATGGCCTCCCTTACACCTGTTCACATATTTTAAAAAAAGGGGGGGGGGTCACTTATCATGTCAGTGTTTACTGTTTCCCAGGGCACCCCTGATAAAAGCTGTTTCCTGAAAGGTGAAGTTATAGGCAACACTGTTCCAACCCCCCAATCTTCTCCAGCAACGGAAAGATCAGATAAAGTCAAGAGAATCACATTAGACACCCGAGAGCCGAGACCCCCCGAGAGTGCTCCTCGCAGAGGAATTTTCCTGGAAGGCTGGAGGTCTGCAGGACTGTGGCTCCAGGCTCAGCACATCCCACCAGGCCCGACAAGCTACTGTGAAGATTAACACTGACTCCAGCAGTTACGTGGAAGAATAATTACTGTGCACCACCTGTTTCCTTGCTGATGCCAGCCACAAAGATTCTTTAAAGAGGAAAAGGATTCTCTTTAGTGGAGAAGGATGTCAGGGAAGGAAAGGGGCGATAGAGCCTGAAGGACAAAGGAAGAGCCAGAGCCCTGACCTGCAGTGTCTGACTACAGCAACAGGTAATGGATGAACAACCAAAATAAGTGAGCCACTGTGAGAAACCGAGGCAGGAGGGCTGCAGGCTCAAGCCCAGACTGTACAACTGGGCAACTTAGCAAGACCCTACTTCAAAACAAAATGCAGAAAAGGGCTGGGAATGTAGCTCAGTGAGAAGGCCCTGGCTCAGTCCCCAGCATTAGGGGCCTAGTGGGGGAAGCAGAAGGACAAGACTCTTGGGACATGTGCAGTGAAAGGAGATAAAAACAGGAGCCTCTCCATGGTACAAATGATATTTCTGGTGTTCAAACCCAACTCCTGATGTCCTCAACATTGACTGTCACTAACTGCTAATTTTGTTCAGCCTCAGTGAAATACAGGACACTTTCCAAAGCTCTTGATATGCTTTGTCTTTGAGTACAGTGACCCAGTGAGTCAGGCATCCTTGTCATTTTACAGACCTTGCTCAAGGAGGGATGGCTGGTGAACTCTGGAGTCAAGAGTAATGCCCCAGGTGATAAGCACTGCGAGATATCACTCACTCGCACACTACACAGTGGCTGCCCTTCTAGCCTTCACCTGGGATCAAGTTTGGATTCTTCTAACTGCAAATCTGCTAGACCAGGCTACCATCAGATGCCCTAGTGACATCAAGTGGGGAGGGTGTCAACGTTGCTACAGAGGCATGATGGAAGCCAGAGTATCCAGAGCTGCGGTTGCCTCCTGAAGTACTGACAGCAACCTCGGACGGCAGTGCATGGATCTAGAAAGGCCCAACTGCCCAGAACTCAGGGTTTGGATCTTACATGTCCCCCAAAGTTTCATGTGTTGAAAGCTTTGTCCACAGCTGATAGCACTATTGGGAATGGAAAAAACTGGGCAATGGGGCCTCGCTGGAGGAAGTAGGTCACTGGTATATGCCATGGAGGGGTGTTTTGTCCCAAGCTGATGGCTTCCTCACCCTTTCTCTGCCTCCTGTGTACCATGAGGTAAGCCTCTTGCTCCACCGGGTGCCCCCTGCCACAATGTGTGTCTTACCAAAGGCCCAGGAACAATGGCACCAAGGAACCATGGACTAAGACCTCTGAAACTGTGAGCCAAAATAAACCTTGCTTCCTTGACCTTTTATTTTTTTCTCAGCCATTTTCACAGGTACAGCACTCCTGACAAACTGCTCTGCTCTCTAAAAGATTAAATTCCTGGAACAGGCACAGGCAGGCCCTTTTCAGTCCTGAAGACACTTTAGAAGACCTGCTGATAAAGGACAGTTGTGGGACCTGGCCTTGGGGATAGGGAGCAACAGCAAAATTACAGTCACAGTTATTATCTCTACTACAGATAGCCTTACTGTGATTGCTCAGAGCATAACCAGAGAGGCTTGGTTTCTAATAGGTAGGAAGAAAACAGCACAGTAATATAGTAGTGTTAACAATAGCTTGATATTTTTTGAGGCTAACAGTATAGTCCTACTTTCACAGGTGGGGACACTGAGGCTCACTAAGGACAAGTGATTTTGCAATCAACCCAGAAAAGATCTTAGGTCATCAAAGGGTCTTTCAGAGCAATGTTTTTGAAACTTTCAAAGATCTGGAACTGCTTCGGCACACTCTTCTGCATGAGTTTGAATCACAAGACAGCCAAAAGTACAACTGCTCTGATGCACTCAGAGGTGCTGGGGCTCCCAGGGATGGTAGGTTACACTCAAATCCACAGGGCCACCCACTGGCTGTGTCACCTTGAGGACACTAACCAATCTCTACAAGATTCAATTTTTTTCATTTCTCTAACCAGGAGAATAATACTTGCCTGCCTCACAGCTATTTATAAGAAGTAAATGAGCTCAAGGAAAAGTTCCTGTGGCCATCATTATTATTCCTACCATCACAGCTATGGGGCTGGGGGGAAGCTGACACCATGTGGCAAACCAGGCAGCAGAGCAGCCAAAGGTTAATCTGAGAAACCAAGGTTGACTAAACCACAGGGAAAAGCACAGAAAGGGGCAGGCATAAAGAGCAAGGTGTATGTATGGGTTTCACTGTATCCACGGGGTTAAAGAGGGAGGTTGTATGCTCTGCTCTGGCCTCAGTGAGTCAGCCACTACGCTCCCTTCGTCTCCTTGGCACTAACAATAATCCACTCATTAGGCCACTTCAGTGTGTGCTCCAGGGCCCAAATGGGAAGTCGCAGATCTAGCCAGAGAACACTGATCTAGAGTCAGGAAAGTCTGAGGCTTGTCTCTCAGCCCCAGCTTCTTCATCTATAAGACACAAACTGTGGGTGGACCTTTCTGCGCTATCATTCAACTGGCAGAAAATGAATGTGAAGTCTTTTTCCCTCCACATCGGTTGCTCAGGACCCCTGCTCCAAACTTCAGGGAAAGGTTGATGACAGAGAGCCTCCATCAGTGGTAACAATCCCACAGTGGTACCACTTTGTGTGCCAAGCCCCGCTAACCAGAATATATTAACTCATTAATCTTATCATAACCGTGAGCATATAAACTAAGTACCATTATCCTGTTTTATCCATGTGATAGAAGAGAAAAACCAAGACATGGAGTAGTTAAGAAACTTGCCCAGGGTCACATAGCTAGCAATAGTACAACCAAGATTTTAATCCAAGCTGCCTAGTTTTATAGCTATTATAATGTTTTTGTTATACTGCACCTATTTTGATTATTCTCTCTTACATTTCATGGAACTACTGGAATTCTAATAGAATGTCTTTCTTTTTGTCTTTTTGAGAAGGGTCTCACTATGCAGCTCAGGCTGGCCTTGAGCTCACTTTGTAGTGAAGGTTGGTCTCAAATTTGCAATGATTCTCTTGCCTCAGTCTACCAAGTGCTGGGATTATAGGTGTGTGCCACCATGTCCTGCTGTTAGGATGTCTTTTTAAGGAGGGCCTGATTGTGTAACATAGCTGGCCTTAGACTCACTACTTAGCCCAGGCTGGCCTTGAACTTGTAATCCTTATGTCTCACCTTCGTGAGTTCTGGACTTTAAGCATACACCACCACAACTGACTTATAATAGGAAATCTTTCTGTAAATACACATGGGAGTTTGTTTACATCCCCATGTGGCACATGAATAAACCAAAGCACAGCTAGTAGGCATCTTGCCTACCATACACAACAGAACTTAGTGGCAGGGTAAGAGCTAAATACAAACCACCAAGAGTCCAGCTGTGAGCTATGAAATGTACTACAGAAGGAAAGGATCTGATACAATTTCAAAGGTGTCTCGAAAGTTCCCTGGCCAGCAGCACCTATTTCTGTCACCCTGGCCAGGACAGGCAAGTGCACACCAACCACGAAAGGCTTCCCAGGGCCACCTTGGAGCATTTTAGAACACAGAAGGGTTTCTCTCAGGCAGGTAGGCCCAACCCACAAGAGACACAGGAGGTCACCAGAGAGGGCAGTGAGAATGGACACAGGTGGCTGAGGGTAAGGAGCCCCTACATAGGGAGCACCTAGGGGAGGCAACAGAATGAGCACCAGCAGAAGGGAAAGAAATGCAAGCAGATGTCAGTGGGCTGCAGAGCACAGCTGGGAGAGCAGGCAGGCAGGCACAGGAAGGGAGTACGTGTGTGAGGCTCCGACCAGCTGCACTTACCGTCCCACACATGGGCAGACACAGCGGAAGTTGGACACACGGGCAGCCCACGAGACAGCCAGGCCCCAGGAAACTGCAGTTCCATAAGGAATACGTGTGTGAGAAGGTTTTCATGGAAATTTTCCAAAAGGCTAACAGAATGGTAAGATGATGAGTTATCAGTTTTTCCTTTCTTGTTTCCAAACGTTTTGTAAGGAGGTTACAATGTTTCATAATTGTTATAATGGTCTCTGCCTAAGGGGCATTAACTGGAGGAGCCAGGCTGGCTCGGGCAGGAGAAGGGTCCAGAGGCCACTCTGCCAGCAGGCCGTCTGGATGGCAGACTCAAGGGGCTGTCAGAAGTCTCTTTTGAGGAGACAGAATTGAATCCTCAAGCTTGTGCCTGTAACAGAGCTTGGGCTGGGGAGCTGAGCCATTCTAAGCATAACACAGCACCTGCCCCTTGGTTGAGTCAGTATGCTTAGGTTTGCATCTTAGGAACACAGCTAATATCAGGATATCAGAAAGCTACAAGCATCACTGGTCCAGGGCTCATGATGATGCCTTAACATCACCAGAATGGCCCAGTAGGACAGCTTCAAAGTGCATGTGTGACAGCAGCGGGATGTGTACCCCCACTCTAGAAAGCACAGGGACACCCTGCCCCAGAGCCTCAGTGGCACAGGGCCTGGGATGTATCACCCCCTGGGCTGGGTAAATGCTCAGAAACAGCAACATGGGGCTTCATGAGTCCTGGACATCTTGTAGTCCTTAGAAAACAGTGGCTTTTTTTCCCATAATTTTATTGAAGAGCAAATAGCAGTGAGACAGCTTCAAATCAAATTATTAGAACAGATTCAATAATTAATACATTGCATATTGTTTTCTCAGTGGTTATTTGTTGTATAAGGTGCAGACATGATATTTTATTTACAAACACTGTTAGAGAAGATGCCTCTGAATTAAGAGAATGTAACTGTATACCTATCTTTTTTAAAGCTGAATTATAGTACAGCTTCAATAATTATTATGTTTTACATTGTTATCTTTCTAGTGGTTATCCATAGTACAAGAGGCAAACAAGATATCCTGTCCAAACACCATTAGTACAAATCTTTCTCCTCATAGAATTATGCAAAAGTAGCTGCATATTTATCCCACCTGTTCTATATATACAAATATAGAATGGTCCTTCCTTTGTATGGCCCCCTTTTTTCTTGTTTAGTCCTGTCAGAGATGAGTATTCTATTGTCATTCAATTATTATACATGCTTGAATTGAGCAAAACACTCCAAACACAGTCCAGCATTCCACAATTGTAGTGGGTTATCCAAAGTTGTTGACTAGAGCCATTTACAGCTCAGCATATTATTATGGTTTTATTTTATATACTTTGTTTTTATACTTTTCTGTTGGATGGTTAAGACTGAGATAAAGCAAGACCTATATAACAAAAAATATAACTTTTGTATCTGATGAGGTCAGTCAAGTCCCCTCAGGGCTTATCCTGTAACCCTGTACCTCACTTTGTAGACCCTTTGTCAGTGTCATCCATGTGGATGAGTCATGGCCATTGCTTAACCAGTTTGCTCCCTGTGAAAGCCTGAGAGAAAGTTTTCTCTCCATGTAACTCTCCTTAGGCACACCGTACATTATCAATCACATTCCTCTGTGGCTCCATAATCTCCTTGATCAGAAGATTTGGGGCACAATTGAGTTCGATGATGTTACAGTACAGGTTCTCCTGTGTCTTGAGTCTTCACTGACCTTGAAAGGCTAGGGCCAAAATGTTGGATGACCTTGCAGCCCTTCCATTTCTCCAATTTGTGATCTGCAAACTTAGGTTGTTAACCATCCAGAAGAGAAGCTGATTATTACCCTGCAACATATGAAATTCAGTTTACCTTAACTGTCTAAATATTAAACATCTTAGGCATAACGTGGAACAGATATTTCCTATTAAGTATTGATGTATCAAATTTTAACTTCCCACAGAAGAGGAAAAAAATTTTAAAAAGAGTACTATACACATATTATTACAAAGAAATTTAGAAATCTAACCATATACAGCCTTGTAGCAGAATAGTCTTGTAACTTTTTTTCCTTGTGTCTTTTTCTTTTTTCATTTATTACCAAAAAAGAAAAACTTTTACTTGTGAGACGATATGTTAATAATTGGTATGTCGTGACAGGAAATACGTATTTAGCAGACTAGAATGGCAGGCATTCCAAGCGTGGCCCTTCTATTACACATTGCTATCTTCAGCACAGTTGCTTGGTTCACAGGTATCAGCGCATATAGATAATGAAATAAACCAGATCCACATGTGCAAATATCATATAGTCTCCCTAGTATAAGAAATCAAAAGAAGAAATACAAATAGAAAGGTATAACTAAAAGGAAAGTGAGAACTTGAGGACTGGACAACAAGGAGAGGGTAAGGAGAAAAGCTGGGGAAACAGGACAGGGACAAAGCTATACATTTGTACACACAAGATGGGCAAGGCAATGATCCCGAGAAACATCAACAGGTTTTTGAAAGCAGCAATTAAATGGTAGGATTCTGAAGGAAACAGTGGCTTTGCATGATGTAGTTTCCAGGGGCTCTGGAGTCCTTGGGAAAGCCTCAAAGGAAATGTGACATATAAGCCCTATTATGATGGAGAGGGACACAGCCAGAAAAATAGTATTTTATATTATAAAACTCATTCTGTTGTGGGGTTCCGCTCACTGATGTGGCCTGGAGTAAGGGACAGAGTGATACTTTTCAAAAACTTCTAAGAATTAAGATAATGAATCTGTAACTCAAAGTCACTAGTGGTACATTAGTAGCTCGAAGTAACTTCAAGAGACAACAAAAATAGAGAAAGAGCACTAATAAGCAAATTTAAGCAGATAGGACTCCCACATGCTGTCAGCCATTCTTTATGCAAGAAAACAGCGGATAATTCAGAGAAAATTAAGCAACATAATAGCCCTCTGAGGTGCCTCAAAAACACAATAAAAACAGAAAAAAAAAAAAAAATTCCCCCAAAGATGAAATGTAAAGAAATACAAGGGAGGCTGAAGAAATTTTTTTTTAAAAAATCACAACATTAAAGATAACCAGGTTTTTCAGAAGGGGGGGGGGCAACCAACCATCCGCATGGTACAGAGAGAGAAGGAAAACACCCAGAATCTGTTTTGAACAGAAGACACATGATCAAGGTTAAATTAAAACCTAGAAGTTAAGTAGCTCTTCCACCTTCTCACTTGCATGGTGTCTCACTCTTAAAATTACTGCTGTGTACATCGTGCCCTTGTCCATGAGTTGGGGGAGGGCTACATTTTATAGTCACCTGTCTCTCATGCCTATCACAGTGCCAGGCAAAGAGTAAAACTGACTTGGTATTCATTAATCTAATGAAAGAGCAAATGGGCAGGGAACAAATGTTAAAGGAGCTGAAATGAAAAGTTATTTCTGAAAACTCTGTCCCAGAAAACAATGCATTCACTTGGCATTTAACTGAATTTCATTTTATAGATTCTCTGATGTTTTCATAGACGTATGTCCTTCCTCTACGAAGAAGCCTTAGGTCCTTGAGGGCAGGGACTTTAAACTTTTACTTCTATGTCTCCTATTATAGTGCCTGGCACAGAGCTAGGTTTTAGGTCTTAAATAAATATTCATTAAGTAGACTTGAAGGAGGAAGATGAGAGGAGACAAGTAAAGTTACTTCCAGCGGGTGAGATTCTTTCGCTTTAATTTACAGGAGAAATGAGCTGGCTATTTATCAGGCTTCATTGAGACAGGCATTCCTCAGGACAAAGCCAGCCTTTCAGAGCTACATGAGTGGCAGTGCCTTCTCCAGAGTTGCAGGCTTGGTATTTCCAAGGGAGAGCTAGGGGTCAATAGTAAAATCCGCTGGCACGGGCACATGCCAGGCAAGTTGGCACAGCACCTGCCTGAGCTGGGATGGACTCCAGGCAGCCTGACCAAAGTCAAGAAAGCTCATAATTCATCCAGAGGAGAACTTAAAAACAATCCAATTAGTTGGGTATGACTGCAGACCGGGCAATGAATGTCAATCAGAATTCAACAGTGAGGTCAGAATGTAGGGTATGGGAAGAAGAGTTGGGCCCAGCCCTCTTTGTCCAAAGCACACACCACACAGGTGAAGGTGACAGGTCTCTACTTCTTGCATCTGGCAACGCCAGCCACTGCAACTTGTCAGCACAAAAACTGTCTGCACAGGATCAGAGTCTCCTCTCTTGATGCCAAAATTCCTGAGCAGGCAATTCCAGGTATAACTGCCACAGAATTAAAGGAGCAACACAAAGGAACTAATCATTACAGAAGGAAAGGCTGAGACAGGAAATGTGACTGGTTATTATGACTATTCCTGCGGGTGAGTTCTCAGGGGTTTTAAATATGTACGGAATAAAGCAAGAAGTTATGGGCCTAAGTTCATTTCCTTTATAAGCAAACAGGCCAGGGTTTCAGGTTATTCAGGACTTCCTAACTTGACCTAGATGCCTGGAGGCTGGGGAAGTGGGCAGCCAACCCTGCTTTGACCCAGCAGAGGCACCGTCCACCTGCCTTGCCTAGACACAGTGTCTTAGGCTATACATATTGCTCAGGAGACTGTGAACTGGTTACACTGGGCAAGAACCACAGCCTGTGACCTGAGTTCAAAGTTGCTCTGTGGTAGGCTTTCAAGGAACACTGTAGGCTCATCTATGGTTTCCACACTCAGCTGACCTCAACATCATGCATTGCCCATTCCTTGGAGAGTTCAAAAGTTAGACAGCCAACAGCGACAGCTCAGAGAGAGGTGAGGGCAGAAGTCATGTAAGCAGGAAGAGGAGGCAGGGCAATCCCCACAGCCATTCCATAAGCTATCCTCCACCACCACGTGCACTGCTGCTTTCCTAAGCACCCCCACAGTTAGGTCTCCTAAACTGCTACACACAAGGGCCCAGATTTTCACAAAAAATCACCCCAGTCTGAGCCTATGTCCCTCTGTTTTACTACTCTGCCACCACGCATACACCTCTTACCAGACCTTCTTGTTTTGAGAGGAAGATCCTAGAGTTTACATATTGCTCACCCCAAACACCGTCCACTCTGAGGTTCTCATGCAAAGGTGAAGATTTGGGGAAGAAATGTAGATAGCACAGATACATGAAAACTAATCTGTGTTCCGTGAGGGCTGGGCAAACCCATTTTGTCACCACTGTCTCGCAGCGTCCAGCTAAATATTTATTGATGCCTGACTTAAAAGTGAAGTGAACTGAAGCTAAGTGTAAGAGGTGCCCAGACTGATACTCATGCTGGGCTCTGGTTCCTTCTATGCTGTGAAACCCTTCCCAGCCCCATAACAAGGGTCATATGATGAGCTGTTTCACCTTCCCTTCCCTCCACATGTAAACAAAGTGAGCAATGCTAGGGAGAGCTACTCAACAGAAAAGGCAAAGTATCTACTTTTGCAGCATTCTTGGCAGCTCACCAGCCATGACGCCAACGAGAGGTGATAAGCCAGGCTCCCACTCCTAATTTTGCCACTAAATAGTTTTTAATCCTTGCACCCATTAATCTTGCTTTTCATCTTGACTGGATTCAGAGACTCCTAGAGAAGGGAATGGATTCCAAAGGCACTGACTTCCTCGGTGCGCTTACCTGTTGGTAAGTGTAAGGCTGAATGGGCTCGATGAAGTGGGGCCAACCTGGAGGAAGTGGGGCGTGAGGACTGACGCTGGTCTCTCTGCTTTCCTCTCTGGCTCTATATTCCACTTCCCAGCCACCGTGAAGACAGCAATTTTGCTCTGCCCCACTCTCCTACCATGATGTTTCTACTTAAGAGACAGCAGCCCTGGGGGCTGAAACCTCTACAGCTAAAATAAGCTTGACTAGGAGCATCTTCTTGTAAGCTGGGTGTTTTGTCCTAATAACAGGAAAGCCCAACAATGCAGTCCTCATACCAACTGATTACTGAACTCTTATTTTATTTTCTATGAAATTATCTTTTGGAGGAGGGAGGCTACAAGTACTGAGTTTAAATACAAGCCACTCCTAGTGGCCCAATGCTGACTTGGGGCTAAGCACCCTAAATTGAACAGGTCCTCCTCATGGCAAAATACCTGGAGATCCTAAATCCTTATATGTGTATTTTTAAACAGGAAATAGTCAGCTATTTGTGGACAATGGAGAGGAAGGAAAGTGGCTCCCTGGGGATCTCAAACAGTCAAGATGAAAAATGAGAGAGGATAAAAGCAAGTATTCTGCTCAGAAGCAGCTAATCATAGAACTCATCACCTTCCTAGGTTTCTAAAAGCCCCAGAGTTGTTACTTTTTTTACCTTTAGAGGTAAAAAGGAATTGTCAATAAATGTGTGTTGTGGATTAAATTATGCCTCCCCCAAATTTATATGCTAAAGCCTCAGCCTCTACTGTGATTGTAGTTAGAGATAGGGCTTCTAGGAGGTAATTAATGGGGAAGGGGTGGGGTGTGTTCTTAATCCAAGGACTGGTAAACTTATGAGAGAGGCAGACAGATAGATAGACAGACAGAAACACACACACTCACACACAGAGAGACAGAGACAGAGACACACAGAGAGACAGACGGACAGACAGACAGACAGACCTCTATGAGTATGTCCAAGAAAAGTCATGTAAAGGACACAAGTCCAAGGAAGCCATGTGCAAGCTAAGAAGTAAGCCCTCACCAGACATTAACCTTGCTGACACGTTGATCTCCAGCCTCCCAACTGTGAAAAAATAAATTTCTGCTGTTCAAGTCATCTAGTCTATGCTATCTGTTTTGGCAGCCCAAGACAAGACTATAAAGGCCCAGGTAGTTTACTGATTCTCTCCAGGCTCAAATGCTATTCACTTTCATTTCCAAAACCAGGTGGGCCCTCCTTGGATTCATTATCTCCATGTAAAATGTGTCTGGGTGAGGAAACAGGGCCGCAGGAACAATTTGGATGTAAGTAGAGTACAACCAGGGGGGCAGTAGGCTGAACAATTTCTTCCAAAAATCAGAACATCTATCACATCCAAGATGTGAGCAGCACTGTGGACACTCGGGGACCCACCTTGGGACCCAGCTAGCTCAGTAGGCCAATGACAATGAGCTCAGACTTTGCATCACACTGATTGTCTACAACAGTAAAAATGAAGACACAAAGGTAGGGTGTGGAAAGAGGGTGGCCGGTGTCGTGCAATCATTTGGGCACAACCTCCCACCTACCATCCAGATAAAACTGACCTCCTATTCCATGGTCAGTGAAGCATGATTATGAGTGACTGGGCACAGAAGCCACGAGGGGCCACTGCTATGGCCTTGCAGCAGGCGACTGCCGAGAGGTAATTGCAACTGGCATAAAGATGTCTGGTCAATTACAAAGTGGAACAGCCACTCCATGAAGCCCTATCTAACCAGGCTCATGGATAGTACAGAAAAATGCTGGCCTCAGAGAATTCAGTGATGTGACAGTCATAAGCCTGAAAGACATAATTTCCAGAGAAAGTGGACTAATTTCGGCTCCTCACTCACAGCCATCTCTCATGACAGCTGATTCAGAGCTACAAGGACACAGATAGGAGGTGGCAGAGGAAAAAATGTGGCTCCTGCTTGCTGTTCAGTAAGGCAGAGCAGCCCATAGTATTCTCTGACCCAAAGGGACAGCCCTTGCTAGACAACAATGTTCCTGGCACCTGGATCTTTCCAGTGAGCAGGGGGTCTGGGGTGTAATGTGCCCATGACAGTCAAGCCAGAGCCACAGAGCTGGATCTGAGGGGCTGTCTGAGCCCCTGGACTTTAGTGCAGTCCCCACTCCAAAGCTGTTTGTGAAGTCCATCTTATATGTAAAAGTCCCTGGAACCCACACTGGTGTCCATTCCTAGAAGCAAATATCATGGTATCTGTAGGCACAACCAGCTCCCTCACAGCTGGAACTATACCACCCATTCCTGCCAGAGGGTGTCTTCGACAGCCATATCACCTGCTCTCCCTTTCCAAGAATCAAGATGTAAAGAGAATGAAGAGAGAGAGAGAGAGAAAGAGAGAAGAATGAACCAAAATGTGATTTAAAAAAAAAATCCCCAGTGAGAAAGGACTCATCTGATACCTCACTTCTGCCAACGCCGCATCAGCCTCTGCTCAAATATCCCCAGTGATGGAGGACTCTTTCTTTCTCAGACTCATTTCATTTTCCTGCAGCTCTGACAGAGAATTCTTGCTACATCAAGCTAGAAGCTGCCTTCCTCTCAGCTGGTTCTAGGCTCAGGGTAGAGAAGAACCACACCAGGCTCTCAGATCTACCAGCACAATCCCAAAATTTAAAAGTGGCTTCACAACATGTTGAGAGATCCCTAGACAATCTCTGTAATTACATTCTCTCCCATGAATATAAAAGGGGTGATCTTTTCAGGGCACAGAATCTTCAACAGAAAGGATCACAAAGATAATTTAATTTAGCCTTCTTCCTCCACAGGCGAAACCCAGACCCAAAGAGAAGAAACCGATTTACCCTCACCCTCATGGCCACTAGTGGCACACCCAAGTGAGATATGAGCCATCCTTGTGCCCAAAGCTTGGAACCAGGTTCACCTAGAATAACTCTTCTCCTCATTTTGACCAAGTTCTAGAACTCTTTCCATCCCCAGCACCACCCTACTGCAAGCACACCCTTATAGGAACCCCACTGAGAGCATCCACAACTCCCAACTTTAAGGCTGACACATCTGGCCATTGGTTGCCCTAATACAAGTTGCTGGTCCCTTGTCCAAAATGCTCAGAATCACAAGTGTTTCATATTTTTTTCAAGTTTTGAAATATTTGCATATAGTTAATGAGATTTCTTGGGAATGAGACCCAAGGTCAAACACAAAATGCATTTATGTTTCAATACACTTATAAAAATAGGAGTTTGGATAAGGTCCAAAGTCAAACTGGGTATGTAAGTGCTTCCAGATTCTGAGAAACATGTGACAATAAGACAGCATTAATCAGGAGGAAGATGGGCCCCAAGTGTGCTCTTGGAGGACAGTTGACATTGGCAGAGGCAGGCTGGGGCACCCTGGCAGATGGATAGGCTGTGCTAGGGAGCTCCCTTGACTCATTTTGTGTGCTTTAGGGGTGTGCACTTTGGCTGAGGCACATTCCATGATATCAGGCATGGCAGTTTCCACTTATGGCATTATATCTACATTCCAAAAGCTTTATAGTTTAGAGAAATTCCAGAGTTGCATTTTTATAGATGCTCAAGTTTTATAACCTGACAGGTAAAACTGAGCTGCTGTGGGGGGCTGGAGAGATGGTTCAGTGGAATAAGTGCTTCCCTGGCAAGCACAAGGATCTGAGTTCAATCCCCGGTTCTGCCAAAAAAATAAAATTGAGCTGCTATGACCTTACATTGGTACCCACCCCCTTGAGGAGGCATAGCATATATTTCTGGCAACCATTTCTGAGCAAACTGACCATTTTGTATAATAAGTGCAAAAAGACAGACCCTCAGGAGTTTGAAGGCCTCAAATTTTCTGTTCTCTTCTGCTGAAGATGGCTCCACCAGGAAAAGGAGCTGAGCAAATCAACTAAACAAATATTTATTAGATACCTACTCTGATCAGAAGGGAGTTGAGGAGAAAACTCTCCCCAAGTTATTTATATCTTAACTGGGCAGACAAAATTTACACAATGTCTGGGACCCAGGGAACGGATGATTCTCCATCAAGGTGATTTTGCCCTTCAGAGGGAACATCTGGTAATGTCTGGAGACATTTTTGATTGTCACAATGAAAAGATGCTACTGCCTGTGATGGTCAGAGGTCAGAGATCTATAGTCCACAAGCCAGGCCCCTGCAACAAAGAATATTTGGCCAACAATGTCAGTAATGATGAGGCTAAGGACGCTAAAGCAGGTGTTCAATAAGTGGTGGCTAAATTGAATCTAAACCCATCCATTTAACTCCATTACTGGCTACTATACGTGCTAGAACTGTTATAAGTACTCAAGAGAAATAAAATATGTCTCTGCTCTCAAGGCTACAAGAAACAAGTTTAAAATTACAAGAATTAAAAGTTAAATGGGGTAGATAAGTATTTCAGGATTCTGAGAAAAGGCAGGTCCCAGGCATGCTCTTGAAGGATAGTCGACATTTGAAGCAGTGGGCTGGGGGCCCCTGGCAGGTGACCAAGCTGAGCTGAGGGGCATCCTAGCATCCCTTGATCTCTGGGAGAAATCCACAGCGCATGCTGACCCCTAGTCCTCTCATGCACAGCTAATGGGGAGAAGCCAGGGCTGGACCAGAGACTACACGTCTTTACTTCCACTTCTGTTTCCAGTGCTTGGACCAGGATATGAAGTAACTAGGAGAGGACAATAGAAATAAGAGCTTGGATAATCATACTGCTGATTTCTACTGGTCTATTGAAAAGAACAGTTAATGTTTAAATATTTTTTTCTTCCTTTTATCTTTTATTTTTTGACCAATTTTGTGTGTTTATATCTGGTAATCTGAACAACTAATTCAAAGACAATGCTATGCAATATAACAATCATTGTTGAATTCCTATCACTTGTTTAGCAAAATTCTATATTGTTTATTTTTTTTATTCTCTTAAACTTTTTTTAAATATTTAAAAAGAAGGATTAGCCAAATAGCTCAGCAGATTGAAGCACTTGAAAGCAGGCTCAGGAGCCAGGGGTTTGATCCCAGGCCTGCCATGCTGGCCCCACCCCCAGGGCAAGCTGAGATGGCAATTCAGACTGGGCATGAATAATCCCAGCTGTTGGGTGGCTATAAACAGGTGGATCACTGTAAGTCTGATCTAGTAGTGAGACCCTTGAACACCCTGTAGACCCTTCCCTAAATACAAAAAAAAAAAAAAAAAAAAATCAAAAAGCAAAGAACTATCACTTAACACATGAGTACCTGCTCACGCCAGACAGCTGCTCACCACTTTATTTGCAATCATGGACCACAACCCTGTGAAGTACATAGCATTATCACTTTTTCAGTGAAGACATGACCTAATGAATTAATAATGGACCCACGAGCTGACAAAATCAGTTCTACTTGTTACTCAGACTAACACTAGATTTTCCTGATTCCTCCTGTCCCTTGGTTTTCGTCTCTGCCTGTCCTTTACTCCATTCACACATGCAGTTCTGTCCCAAGGTATCTAGTGGGTAAAAGGCATTTGGGCAAGGGTCCCTAAAACTCCTGTAGCACCAGAACTATGCCCAGAACTGCCCAAAATTTCTGCTGGCCATTACCATAAAAAGGAGCGGAGGGAGGACACTGTTCTAGGACACTCTCAGGGAAGAGGTTCCGATTCCCTGGTCTGTATTAAAACAAGGCAGCAGCACACACAGCCTCTTTTCACCAGCACATTTCACATACTCTCTAATTATGTGATAAAAATCCCACTGGCGACTGCTTTTCCCATAGCAGCACATTACCACCATCCAAATACTTCTCAGTCTCTAAATAATATGCTAGTTTTACAAGGCACGTATCTGCAGCAGCTGCAACAGCACAAATGGGCACTGGTTAATTCCTGCTATTTATACAGCCCCCCCCCCTCGCCCGCCATTTATAGGATGCCCTCGTGGCTTTATTTCCTGGGCTCCAAGCAATCAATTCTGATCCAGGTCGCCTTAATCTCGATTTTTCATATAAAAATAAAACTAAATTTTACAGCCACCGAAATCAAAGCTCAATGTCACACACTGAGTTGGCCGTGGCCCCACGGCTGATCTACTGAGTTTGTCTGGTAACGCCATGTACCGGCCACACTGCATGGACCTTTAGCAACAGGCAATGTCCACTCTCCTTTCCTTTCCCACTGAATTTGCAATTGGTAACAGATAATGCATATTTGTATGTCAATAAAGAAGATCATTGTTATACAAAACCTAACAACCCCCCTCTCTTATTATGACAAGGCTTAGGCAATTTCAGATTTTGCAAAGCTTTTCTATATAAGGTCAGGGAGCAAATATTTAGGCTTCTGGGAACAGACTGTCTCTGTCACAACTGCTCAACTCTGCACAGGCAAATGGATGTGGTTATTTCAAATAGAACTTTATAAACACAGGAGGGGAGGGGAGAACAGATTTTGCCTACATCCTAGTTTGCCAACTTCTCAACTTAAATGTCCTATTCTCTTAGAAAACCAACTCACAAGAGTCAAATCTACAAATTAAGAATCAGGAGAATAAAAAACACTGCCTCTCTCCTCTTACCTGCCTCTTTATTTGTGGACATAGGGTTTAAATGCCCAGTCTATTTCCCTTGCCAGAGCTCCTTTATCCTACTGGCTAAGTAGCTAAATAGTACTACTATCCCTCAACCCTTCTCTTTCATATGCTATACTGAGGATGAAGCACAGAGCCTTGTACATGGCATGCAAAACCATGGAGCAGCACTTCCCAGCCTTTCTCTGATATTTTTGAGTTTTCTAGGCATTGGCATAAAATACTCTAAAACATTTTCTGCTACACTTCACTTTTCAAAATATAAACAGATGATTCCCACATTCCTCACAAAGTGGTCTCTACTTGAACACAAAAACAATGACTGAGTTATCCCTACTGAGATAACTTAGCCAAACCAAGACATCTATGACTTCAACATACCAAAGAGCCACCAAAGTCCCTTACTGGCTCATGTAGTAAGGTCTTACCCTAACTAACAACTCCAGGGCTGGCCAAATAGCTCAGCAGGCGCAGGGGCCAGGGTTCAATCTCTGGGCCTGCTGTGCTGGTCCCCCCCCTGGGGTACACTGAGATGGCCATTGAGACTGGGTGTGGTGGTGTGTGCCTGTAATCCCAGCTCTTGGGAGGATGTAAACAGGTGGATCACTACAAGTCTGAGCTAATAGTGAGACTGTGAACAACCTGTAGACCCTTCCTTAAAGACACACACACATACACACACACACACACACACACACACACACACACACACACCCCTAACAATTCTAACAGGGCTGACTTAAGGCAAAGCACCTACAAGTCCCAAATTGATAATTCGGTGCAATCACCCTTCAACATAGCTCCAAAGCACCCCTTAGTAGAAAGAGCCCATCATAAGGACACTAGAACAGTCCTTGGAAAGCTGGGTGACAAATCCTAGCTGACAAATACAAATGGAAGCACAGACACAGAAATATTAGTATGGTGTATCAAGAAAGTAAGGAAAACCCCTCTAACATGGAACCCCACTTTAGATTTTCATCTTTTTAACTGTACCCATTTGCAGTACACAGTGAATGCACTCACTTTGGGGAGCTGGAACATGCACAAAAACACATCTTAGGGCCAGGAGATAGCTCAATAGAATAAGCATTTGCCTGGCAAGTGCAGGGTCCTGAGTTCACAAAAAAAAACACATCTTTTTTTTTTTTTTTTTTTTTTTTTTTTGTCTTTTTGAGACAGGGTCTCACTGTGCAGTTCAGACTGGTCTCAAGCTCACTTTGTAGCTCAGGCTGGTCTCGAACTCACAACAATCCTCCTGCCTCAGCCTCCCAAGTGCTGGGATTACAGGCATGTGCCACCACGCCCAGCAAAAAAACACATCTTAATTCTTTTTACATCCCCTTCCTTTGGACCCTCCCAGTATCTCATAGTTCCCTTCCCATGTGCCAAAGATCTAGTTACCTATTCGCTACTGTCTATCTTCTATTTTGCTCTTTGATTTAAATACACTTTGGGCTTCTCATATAAGAGAAACCATATGATTTTTAAGCTTGTATGCTTGATTTATTTCATTTAACAGCATGGATTCAAGGAACATCTGTTTTTCTACAAATGACTCACATTTATCCTTTTCATTAGTAGTGTTCCATTGTGCAAAATTTCCACATTTCTTCATCCATTCAACATAGTCAAGGGCTTTAAAAACAGAACTCCCAATTACACAAGAAATAACACTAAGAATCAACAAACAGGATTATATCAAATTAAAAAGCTTCTGTATAGCAAAGTAAGAGATAACCAAGAATAAAAAACCCAACAAAAAAATGAGAGCTGAAATAAACAATTTTTAGAAGAGCAAATATAAATGGCCAACAATACAGGAATCTCACTTTCAAGGAATATCTTTTTTAACAAGTTGTGCTTTTCTCTGGTTCCTATTTGCTTAGTAGTGTTAATGTTCAAGGTGGGGTTCGTACAGCAGACAGGGAGCCAGGGCCAAGCTCATTTTTAATGCTTTGTCCTGCAAGCAAGTGACACAAATAAGCTCCATTCCCCATTAACTACACATCTAGACCAGCTAAAATAAATGAACAATTACTTCTTAAACACTCCTACAATGAAATTCAAACTGATCCTGAATGTGGGAGAAAGGCAGTGACGTGTATTTGGGCTCAAGCGTGGCTCATGCGTACAGAAATCCATTAATATCTGCTCAATAAATGAATGGCTGATCACCAGGAACCAACCTCCTGCCTGGGGTTTAAAGACCTACCTGAATTTCACATTCTCATTCTCTATGGGGCTAAGCATCAGGCCTGTCTCATCTCCAAGACCAAATATTGGCAAGGTGACTTTTAGCCATACATTTGTGCTTCGTGAAGTTTACATAACAGCTCTAATGTTGTGTGGCAGGGAACCTCACAAATGTTTGATGCTATACAACTTGGATACCTTTTTTTCTATGTCAGCAAAAATCTAGAAGGAGTTTTAGCAGCTTCTGCTAAAGCCGCCAGTCCTGGCCTGCAAACAAATCACCATCTATTCACATCCCACACAAGCCACAGCCACATGTGTGCACATAGAGTCTCGGATAATTGCTACAATATTAACTCTGTGATTCAGATTCATAATGATTTCTAGGAATTCAGAAAGCCCAAGCTTGACGTATGCATTTCTCCTTCCCTCCCCCTTTTGAATGCCACTGGAACAAATGGGAGCAGCTGTGCTGATAAAAAGCTGGGAGCCCACATTAGGAAGAAGCCGCCAACACGGAATGTACTTAAGGCAAGACACACGCAGGATGATGCCCAAGGGACAGAGGACACAGACTCCCTCCTCCCAGCTCCTGCTGCGAACTGTGCTCAAAGTGACCACACCAGTCTGACACAATGGCCAAATAATGGACTTGGATCTTATGCCCAGCCACCATATACCCAGACAGAAAATATGAGCACTATTATTCTCTCTGGTCCACTGAAAGAGGGACAGAAATTAGAGGAAGTGATAAGTAAACAGAAATCTGAAAGATGACCTAAAACCTTATGGGCAGAGGCTAAGGAGAAGTAGTAACCCATGGGAAAGCCTGCAGGTGTGGGAAAGCACACCTGTAGCAAAACAGCTCTGCAGTAGGATGAAGCAGCAGATAAGGACGGGCAAAACAAGGCGGAGATGTCGGCCTTTGAACAGTCCACTAAGGGCTACATGAAGGAATCTGTATCACCTAAAGAACAAGGATCAGCCACTGCACGACTGAGGACAGCAGGTGGCCCACCTGAGACTTGCCCTTGTAGAAAAGGCACTCCAGCTGTCCTGTGGAGACTGGTGTGAGTACAGCAAGATGAAGCCTTAAATATTTTATCTGCAGGAATCTAAGCAAGGCTCGAGGGGCCTCTGGAAGCAACTGGTGCAAAGAACAGTGTATGGCGACCTTGGGTGTTTCTGAAACACCCTAATAAACTCTTTCTGGGACTTCTTGACCAATGGGGGGAAAAAACAATTTCTCCAGGGTCCTATGAAACAGGATGAGGTGGGATGACTCCCTTCAGAAGCAAGTGGAGCTTGCTTTTATGTCCAGGATGCCTAACACTTAAAGCATCAGCTTATACCAAGTGTGTTAGCTAGTGTCCTACTTGATCCTATGTGGGGCCATAACTGGCATTCGGCACCTTGAAATAAAGAGCAAATATTCAGAAAGTGACACAAAGTCAGGTTCTAAATCATGCTGACTTATCTACAGGTTACAGTCTACAAATCAAAACTTTTTAAAGACACTGCACCATTTAATCATCTTCTCTGGGTGCCTCTCACACTTCTTCTACTGGTCTTTTTAGTACAATATTGACATCTCACTTTGCAAAAAACTTAAAAGGAAATACCTTAGAGGATGCAACCCAGGGGGAAAAATTCCTCTGCTCCTTAAGGCCATCTTTGTTTGGTCATTTAGGGTACTGACCAGTGGTGGAACTCAGATGACCAGATAAGAATACACACACACACACACACACACACACACACACACACATACACACACACACACACATGGGTAGGTTCATCCCAGGACCTTTTTACTAAGTAGTAAAATTACTACTCTTTATTTTGAGAGATGATCTTACTAAGTTGCTAAGCTGTAAACTTCCAGGGCTGAGCTTGATCTTGAAATCCTTTTGTCTCAGCCTCCCTGAGTACTGGGATTACCAATATATGCCACCAGCAAGAATCTATGTTCTTTACCTTCTGGTACAGTGTTCATGCCAATATATCACTTGGATGGATGGATGGATGGATGGATGGATGGATGGATGGATGGATGGATGGATGGATGGATGGATGGATGGATTCATGGATGGGCAGACTGACAGATGGACTGACAGATATATAAGCATAAGCTGGAAAAATGGACCAATGAGCAACCCCCTAAACTCTATAATCCTCCACCTTTGTCTAATAAAAATTTCATAGGAAAACACACTCTTTTTGTGTCAGCAAAATCAGATCTAACGGAACCAAAGAAATCATCAGTTCCTCTGAGAGATTCAAGCTAGGTGATTTAGAGCCTGTCCAGTCACACGGACACTGCCTGACCCATGACTCAATCATCAGCCCGCTCACCCCCTAAAACACCACCACAGGCCATGGGTCTTAGCAGCCAGCAAGCTCCTAATGATGGAGTAGGGAGGGCTGAGTCATACTGACATCACCGAACCCCTGGATCCCGGCATAACTTAAGCTAAACTCTAGCCCTACACTTTCTTCCTGTTATACACACCAATATGCTCCCTCTGTATTCAAACCAGCTGTGGTTAACTTTTCTAGTCACTGATAGCAAAATCATCCTAAACTGTATGGAAACACAATGGTATATTTCTACAAAGCCATCCAGCAATGTGTACCAACAATTATAGATTATTCATACAGATTGACCTGACATATTCATTTCTAGGAAACTAACCCAAGGAAATAATCTAAAACACATGCAAAAATTTATCCATGATATTTACTGTAAAATCACAGACTACGACATAAACTTAAAGGTACACAGTAGAGAAAATGATTACACAAAAAACACAGTATATCTTTAGAATATTAAGAAACCATCAATCTATATTTATCATAAATTATTAAATGCAAGGTTAAATATTTTATCTGTTATCTTACATAAAAAGATTCAAAACCATCTATGTATTAGGATTTCAGCTCTGTAAAAAAAAATACAATACACAGAAACACAAGAAGACAGTGTGTCAAATGCAAACAGCAGCTGTTTTCTGTATAGAAATATCGCAGGTACTTTGCTGGCATTATTCTTTATTCTTCGAGTGCTCTGTGATGAGCGTACATCGCTTTGACAGTGAAGGGAAAACTGAATGACACACCCTCAGGAGGACAGGCATTCCTTCTCATATTGGACAATCTTTCTCCCTAAAACTTCCACTGAAAGAGTTGTAGAACTCCAATATGAGGATCTGTGGGAACACACAGAGACTGCATCTGCAGTTAAGATGATTTTTGTACAGCCTCTTAAATATTTAAAATTCTATCAAAACCTGAGCCAGGGAGATAGCTTGGTGGTCCAAGCACCTGCCTGGCGAGCACAAGGATCCGAGTTCCATGCCCGCTACAGCATGTACCTTGTGGGCCACTGAAACTGGGCATAATGGGCCTTTCTCCTGCCCACTCCCCCTTCCCTATCCTCTTGCCTGCCCCCCACAAGCCCCCTCCGACACATACCAGGCATGATACTGCATGCCTGTAATCCCAGCACTGGGAGGACTGAGACAAAAAGATCACTACAAGTCAAAGCTATGTAATGAGACCCTGTACCAAACAAAGTAAATAAATAAATCTTTAAAAGAAATCTATCAAAGCCTGAGTTTTGGCCTCTCTGGGTTAGAACCTTTCTCATGGCTCCCCTAACCTCACAGACATGGGTGGACTCTTCAACTCCTTTGAACATGTTCCAGTATCTCACTCTTTTTAAATGTCCAGTTCTGGCCCACCACAGTGGTCCAGGTGTAATCTGGTGACTTATGTCCAGGGCTCAGAGTTCATTACCCCCTTGTTCCAGACACACATCTCCGTTAATGCTCCTTAAAAATTCCCATCTCTGCTGGCTCAGGATGGAAAGGAACAGAGCTAATCAGCTCACTGTAGCAGTAGACAGTTCTTGTCCCTTAAACAAGCACAGTGTTCCACAAGCCCATCTTCTTGAGAAGGAAGTTTCTCCATGAGCTGTTCCCCAAAGAACTCCTCAGGGGAGATGACACCCTGAGCCAAGTCTAGCGCTCTGTAAATCCCAGGGTAGAGACTATAGGAAGGCTCCAGAAGTCCTAAGTTTAAATGATTTCTGGAAATCATCTTCTCTCTCCCAGTGCCTCTTGGGAGAAGAAGCAGGGTACCTCAGGATGCCTTCTGGGACATCACGCAAGTCCTCAATAGGGCTCAGGAAAAGGTTTCAAAAGCCAATTTCTGGACCAGTGGAATGAGTCACAGACACACCACAAGGATGAGAGCCACCAAATATTGGCATGTGAGTATGTGCACACACGCACTCTCACATATGGGCTTTTACTCTTCCTAGTGGACTAGTAGCTCCCCTCTCTGGAAACACAGCTCTCAAGAAAGCAGCCCAGGGAAGAGAAAAAAGAGCCAGGAACTTTTTTCTCCCAATACAAAGATGGAAAAACCAAACTGAGGAAGTGAAATGGGTTTCCCAAGGCCCACATGATAAGCTGCCCCAGTACCAGTTTCCAGCTCTCTGAACCCACCTCCACCACTAGTGCAGCTGCCCCTACAACAGAACAGGCATTCGCATTCGCTGATCTCCGGACCTTAGGACCAAACCACTCATTTACAGCTTGCTTAATTTGCATTTGCATACAGAATTCATAGCTTCTAATTAGAAGTGGGTAAATCAAACAATTAGGCCAGTCTACTGCAGTCACCCTGAAACCCAGAATTACATGTTTTAGCCACAAAATACTAAATGTTAAAACCAGTTCATTCCATTATATCCCCACATGACAGTCCCTGAGGGCTGGCTGCTAAGAGTAGCAGTTGGTTTGTATGGCACTCATGCTGGGGCAAGAGAATTGACACATGTGCGTGTAGGGGTCTGCCTGCTCCCTGCTCTTGCCATTCAGGATTGGCAGGGAATCGCCAAGAATTCTATTCTCCCAGACATTTCCTACGTAAACCATAGGAACAGCTGAAAGATCCTATGATTTCGTGTACCTATTCTGTGTACCTGTACACCACTCAGAAGGACTAAGAAACATGTCCTGGTGGTGCGCACCTGTAATCCCAGCACTCTGGGAGGATGGGCAGGAGTACGCCACATGCAAGGCTAGCCTTATGATTCAGTAATTTAGTGAGATCCTGCTTCAGAGTAAAAAATAAAGAAGGCTGATATAGTGGACTGGCCCTGGATTCAATCCCCAGTCCTGGGAGGGAAGGAGGGGAAGGTAGGAGTTAGGGAGGGAGCAGAAGAAAAGAGAAAAGAGGAGAGGGAAAAGGAAAAAGGAAGAGGAAAAGAAAAAGAAAAATGAAGAAAATGGCAAGACAGACACATAGGAGTCTGTTAAGAGAGGAAAACCCATGGTCCAGTCTCCCAGCCTCAAGCCCAGGCAACTGCAGAAGCTAAAGGAGATTTGGTGGACGAATGCTTGAGAAAGCTGCCTTCTTGGTGATGCAGAGCAGACCAGACTGGGTTTTCGTGCCCTTTGAGATAGAGGGCTAGAATTTTCTGGTGATGAGGCAGCAGCATGATGGGAGAAGCCTGAAATATCTTTGCATTATTTAATCAGCCAGTCAATCAGTCCAGATCAATTAAGTGGCTATTCCTTGCTCAGCGGTACACACGAGGGCAAACCCTGACCTTGCCCTTCACCTGCTCATTATGTAGCTCAGGAAACAAGGCCTCCAACACTAAGACCTGAGATAAGACGCCTCCCGCCTCAGATGCCACAATAGAGGAGAAGTGCCGGCCTAGATCCTGCAGCCACTAAGTGTGCCTACTCCACAGTCACCTCCCCAGGCCCAGCAAAGAAGGGCACAGGGAGCTGGGCAGGGGGCACCGAGGGCTGTAATTGCAGCACTGTAGTGGGCTGAGGGAGGAGGGGGCAGGTTTGAGCCTAGTCTCAGCCGTGCTGTGAGACGCTGCCTCAAAAATAAAAAAGGGAGAGAGGATGGAAGATGGGGGCTGACAAAAAGACACCCAATACCATGTTGACGTACCCACTTCCAAACCCTGTGAGGAGAAATCTGGGCCTCTCTGAAGCCCCTGGGACCCATCCACTCAGAAGTCAGGACAGCAGGAGTGACACAGACTCGGATCATCTTCAGATACCGTTTTGCTTCCAAATCAGATTATGGCACAGCAGTTACAATGGACCCCACCCCCTACACCCAGCACTAGAGCTGGGAAAGCTGGAGGACAGCAGCCTCTGGGGATCCCAAGTTTCAACCCTAGCACCTCATATTCACATGCAGATGCCGCTGATGACTGGGAAAGATTCCAGGCCTGACAACTCACTGTGTAATTAAACCGTCATTTTCTCCCCCAGCTCCCTAGCTCCCTCCTACACCTCCTAAATGAGCGTCACTTCTCTCCCACACCCTCTGCTCATCTCTCCCTCATCAACCTCATAAAACACCTTCCAGGTTGGACCCAAAGTGGTTCCCTGGGCCCCAGACAGGCCAAAGTTGTGGTACACTCGGTAGGGCTACTAGGGGCCACCTGCCTCCACCAGCTATGGATCATAAGCCAGAGCTCACCTGAGTACAATGAGACCTTGGTGGGGCAAAGCCAGGAGGGTGAGTGCTCTGCACTACACCACAGGGCCACACCCCAGTAGAGCTCCTCTACTCCCACAGTGACATTCTAGACAGGAGGCACCTGGGAGTAGCAAGACACCAGGCAAAGAGACAGAGCAGGCCTAGCCCTAAGTAACACACAGCAAGTTATTTCCTCTTTGCCAAGCCTGAAAAAGGCTAGGTAGGAGGAATCTTTAAGTGGCTTTACTGCTACTCTATGTCCCAGGCCCTTTCTCCACAAGCTTTCAGATAAAAAGCATTGTAGTTGCTTATTAAGAATTTTTTTCACGAGTGAGGACTGAATCCAGGGCCTTGTACACCATATACAGCGCTCCACCACTGAGCCCCAGCCCCAGCTTTCCATTTGGAGACAAGCTTTCACTAAGTTGCCCTAGACTGGGGTTGCATTAGGGATCCTGCTGCCTCAATGTACCAAACAGCTGGAGTTCCGAACCCGTGCCACTGTGCTCAGCTCCCAGCACCCTATTTTTCTGAACTGATTACTTCTTTCACATTCACAGAGATTCATCCTGGAATATTCCCCCACTATAAACCAGCTACACCAGAAAGCAGAGCAGCCAGTGTGCCCCTGCTGTACAACCCTTGTAGGAGAGAGCCCCCAGGGCAAGGGGCCCTTAGAGACAGCCAGGAGAACAGCGTCACTACAGTTAAACGTGGTCCGCAAGACCAACAGTTTTCCCCTTTGTTTCCTCCTGTGGAGGCAAAACACCGTCTTCCAGGTTCAGCTATTGTATATAGCCTCTACATGGTCTAAAAACACTCCTTGGGGAAAATCCCCATGAACTGAAAACATCATATCATAGTGATGTATGTGTACCAATATTTATAGCAGCACAATTTGTGATAGCAAAATCTTGGAAACAACCAAGATGCACATCAGATAAGGAATGGTTGAAAAAGATGTGGTATTTCTATACAATGGAGGATTACTCAGCTATAAAGAATGATAAACTTGAAGCATTTATATTGAAGTGGATGCCACTTGAACATATACTCATAAGTGAAATAAAGCAGACACACATGTACAAATATTGTATAGCCATCCTAGTATAAGAAATCAAAAGAAAAAATACAAATAGAAAGGTATAACAACAACTAAAAAGAAATTACTCAGATAGGATAAACTGAATTGCATATTTTTCAGGGTTACAATCAGTTTCTGGATGGTTAACAGCCTAAGTTTGCAGATAAAAAATTGGAGAAATGGAAGGTCAGCCAACATTTTGGCCCTAGCCTTTCAAGGTCAGTGAAGACTCAGGACACAGGAGAACCTGTACTGTAACATCATTTAACTCAGCTGTGCACCAAATCTTCTGATCAAGGAGATTATGGAGCCACAGAGGAATATGAAAGATGATGTATAGTGTGCCTAAGGAGAGTCACATGGAGAGAAAACTTTCTCTCAGGCTTCCACAGAGAGCAAATTGGCCAAGCAACAGCCATGACTCATCCACATGGCTGACACTGACAAAGGATCTACAAAATGAGGTACAGGGTTACAGGATAAACCCTGAGGGGACTTGACTGATCTCATCAGATACAAAAGTTACATTTTTTGTTATATAGGTCTTGCTTTAACTCAGTCTTAACCATCCAGCAGAAAAGTATGAAAACAAGGTATATAAAATAAGGCCATAATAATAAGCTGAGCTGTAAATGGCCCTAGTCAACAACTTCTTCAGAAAACCCACTATTATTGTGGACTGGTAGACTGTGTTGGATTGATTCGCTGAATTCAAGCACCTATAATAATTGAATAACAACAGAATACTCATCTCTGACAGGACTAAACAAAAAAAAAAGGGAGGGATACAAAGGAAGAACCATTCTGTGTCTGTATAAACAGTACAGTTAGGATAAATATGCAGTACTTTTGCATAATTCTGTGAGAAGAAAGATTTGCACTAATAGTGTTTGGACAGGATATCCTGTCTGCTTCTTGTACTATGGATAACCACTAGGAAGATAACAATATAAAAAGTATTAATTATTGAAACTGTACTATAATTCAGCTTTAAAAAAAAGATAGGTATACAGCTACCTTCTCTTAAATCATTGATCAGAGGCATCTACTCTAATAGTGTCTGTAGACAGAGTATCATGTATGCACCTTATACAACAAAAAGCCACTACAAAAACAATGTGCAATGTATCAATTGTTGAATCTGTCCTACTAATTTGATTTGAAACTGTCTCACTGCTATTTGTTCTTCAATAAAATAAAATAAAAACACTCCTTGGAGAGAAACGAAGAACATCTCAATTATTTATAAGACAATGCCACTAGTGGTTGACGTGGACATTGGTCAGAACACACCCATGCAGTGGGTACCTTACCAACTTCCTCACAATGAAACCGGACCAGAAAAGGAGAGCTACCAATAAGCTCCACTCACCCCTCAAAAGTCCTCATAGAGTCACAGCTGGAAAATGACAAGTGCTTACCCCAGCAGAAGGACTGGGTATGGAAAGGAAAGGAGGGAGACAGAACAGCAGTGGGGCCCCAGTGCCTCCTTGCCCCAGATGCTGCCCACCTGCGAAGTGCCGAGCAGTCTGTTACCCCCAAATCCCCTCTTAGCAGCCTATACAGTGTACAATCTTTAAAAGCTTACGACAATAGAACATTACACCACACTCTTTCCAACTACATTCCTCTTCATTACAGTTTCCTTCCACAATCGTCATGGCCAGGAACACTCCTCTCTTCCTTGTCCCCATTTCCTGACAGCTGCCCTTGAGAGCTGCATCTTGTCCCCTGTACTCACCCCAGTCCTTGCTGTGACCTCAGTGGGGGCCAGGCCAAACTAGATGTCCCTAGAGGGCATTTTCCTTTGTGTACCTCAGTGCTACCTGAGAACAAAGCACCTACTGTGTGTTGCAAACCACAACTTCAAATGCTAATGAAAGAATGAAGCACAGTGGGAGAAATTAACCCTAAATAAGCAGTGAGCCCCAAAATTAATGTCAGTCCTACTCATATTCTTCATTAGCACCAGAGCTATTTATATGGTGTGATAGGCTCACATTATCCACAGCCTTATGTAAGAGTGAGCTCTTCCATAGAAAAAATAATCCGAAACAGAAGAAAGGGAAGATGTAGCAACCCAGAAAGATAACCTAAGGGGTCAGATACCCAATAGATGACAAACAAAAGTTCTCTCAATTTTCAGCTCTGTGACCAAGAACAAAGCCAAACAATGAAGTTCATCTCACCAAAACTGACCTGACCTTTAAGAACTCTTAGAGGAGACATCTAATCCCCAATCCAGAAGGAACTTGGGGAAATGACAGAGCAAGAACTGGAGAGAGAAAAGAAAATCTGAATCTTAAGCTAGGTACAAACACCTGTCCCCATACAACCTGAAGTTTGTTCCATCAACAAAGACTTCTTCCCCACTGAACCCTCTGCAGACCAACTTGTGTTTTGACAATGGCTTTCTTATTTAGAACCAACAGTGTACCTGGCTAGACTATACTATAGTGAAGAGTGACAGAAAGTGGCATATGCCAGTTCTCAAGAAGCTGACAACTGACTTGGAAAGATAAAACTCTCAGACAAAAGTGCTGACAGAAGACATGCTGAAAGACATTTGGAATCAAGAGGACAGGAACTGGCAAGTAATAACGGTAACTGGGGAAGAGGAAAACAGCATAAATAGGTACCTGGCCTGCACGAGGTATGTGATGAGTGCTACAGAACAGAAACAATGTATAGTCTGAGAACAAGTGGACAAAGGAAAATCCAGGCTGATGAGTTTTTCTGTTCATTTACTACCTATACACTGAGTCTATCCTGGGTGCCAGACAGCGCCAGGTGCTGAAGTGGTTGGGGTGTAAGGCTAAACATGACATTTCCAGGACTTCTGATGGTGTAGGAGTGTGGCCTCAGAGAGAGACAGCAAGCATGCTCAAGACCAAGGACAGCGCAATGAACAGTGTGAGTACGGGGCACCACGGGACAGTAAATGTGGCACCCACTTCACATGGTTGACAAAAAAAGAGGAGTGGGGATATAGCTTATAGATAGAGCCCTTGCTGGTATGCCTAAGGCTTTGGGTTTAATTCCTAGTGCTATAAAAAATAAATTAAAAAAAAAAATTTAAATAGGAATATAGGGGCCGGGGAGATGGCTCAGTGCAATAAGCACTTCCCTGGCAAGCACAAGGGACTGAGTTCAGTCCCCAGTTCCACCACATAAATAAATAAATAAAACAGGAATATAAATATGTACATTCACAGACTACTTACTGCATGCCAGGCATCACACAAAATATTTTATATATTACTACCTGCTGACTCAGCAGAGAATTCTAGTTCATTTCAACTCAGCCCATTTCACTAGGAAGAAAGTAACTCTCAGAAAAATCACAAAACTATTGAGTGGCAGCCATTGCTGAGAAAATGCTGTCTCATGGCTAGCATTGCCTCCTCTGTTGCCCAATCCAGACAGGCTTCCCAGGAGTGCCGGGACAGGGCTGACCTAAAACCCCCAAGCAATCCAGCAACCTAAAGCTCCCACCAACTCGAGTTCCCACAAGTTCACTGCTGCAGCCTGAGTTTGCCAACCCAATTTCTACCACCTCTCCCAGGAAGAAAAAGTATTTCAGCTTGTCGAGGCAGGCCTATCCCCTCCCACCTCTCCCGTGCCTCTTCATCTCCATCCCCAAGGACAGCCAAGAGCTGTTGGCGAGACACCATCTCAGACCTACAATCCCAGACCAGAGGTAAAGAGAACACTGGCAATCTTGCCAAGCCCCCAGAACAGTTTTTATGTGTTCCTTTTGATCATCTGTGAGATCATTTAAGAAAAAAAGGGCTGTTTTCATTTGCAAGAGCCCCTTTGGAATTGAGCACAAACCTTGAAAGGTTATGGAGAACTTTTCCACAGACTCAGTACTTCCAACAGGGAAGTAGAAACCACAGTGCCCTTTGAAAAAAGGACTCCAAACAAAAAAGGGCTCAGCCAGCACTGGAGATCAGCTCCTTGCAGAGAGGACTCTCCTGCAAGGGAGACAAGGGGTCCAGGACAAGCCCAGCCTCACAAGCTGCAGACAGGGCTACAGCAGGTCCTCTGTACCTCAGGCTGTTCAGAGCTGTGTTACAAACACATCTCGGCTGAGGGAATAGACTCCCAGCTCTATTAAAGTAGTAAAGGCTGGTTTGGTTCCTTATCTTATTAGTGACAAGAGGGAAAAGGAGAGGAACACAGTTTCAGAAGTCGTATTTGGGAAGTTGGAAAATCATGTTTGAAAAAAAGATAAAGAGGGCGCCAGGGAGATGGCTCAGTGCAATAAGCACTTCCCTGGCAAGCGCAAGGGCCTGAGTTCAATCCCTGGTTCTATTAAAATAAAATAAAGAGGAAGAGAGGAGTCTGAGATAAGAAACAGGAGGAGGAAGGTGGGATATTTATCCAAGGTTACACATGGGGAACTCTGCAAGCATAGGGTGCACATCTGACACTTGTGAAAGTGACAGCCTGGGATCTCAACAGAGCCTGTGAGACAGGCAGCCTCAGCAGCTGCAACACACCCCAGTGAGCTGGCAGCTTTGCGCTGGCTCTCTGGGCAAATCCTTGCCAATAGCTGAGACAGAACAAGTAACCTCTTAATTGAAAAGAAAAAGAAAATAGTAAAGAAGCTTCCATCTAGAAATAGAAAACGGATGAACAGAGCAAATTAATGGGTGGGCCCTGGGATGGATGACGCAAGAATGGCCCTAAGCTCTTCAGAGAAGGAGCAAAAAGAAACTGGAAAGATCTGCTCTCATTGATAAATGTCCCCTTTGGAGCCAGGGAGATGGCTCAGTGGAGTAAGCGCTTCCCTGGCAAGCCCAAGGGCCTGAGTTCAATCCCTGGTTCCGCCAAAAAAAATAAAAATAAATAAATAAAAAGTAAATGTCCCCTTTTCCCTGCTCCCTGTGAACTCAGAAGAGATTCCTCAGAGAACTGTCAGGAAAAAGAACAGACAACCCAACTAAATACAGACAAAGCCAAGAGAATTCAGTCTTTGGCTCCAAGTCAGTAAGACAGACAAACATGTAGTAAATGATGAAGAAAGAGCAGCACACATTATCACGCATCAAAACCGAGTCCTAAACACTCTCCTTCCTTCACTCAGACCTGATTGCTTATCAGGTGCCCTTTCCAACTCCCCCGCTTTATCTCTCCTGGAGCCCCACACTCACTGGCTGCCAAGCATGCTGGGAGTCTGTCCCATCCCGCCAGAGCACTAGGCTATCCTCCAGGACCACAGCACCCAGTATTATTCAGTTCTATGTCAGCCTAGGAGACCCCCCAATTCTCCCTGAAGCCAATGCAAAACTAGACAACCTGTCACTACAGTGAATTTAAAGCTGGGCTCTAGAGCCCTCATGGTTACAGGACAATCAGGCTCCTGGCTTTGGCCCTTTTCTGGCTACTTCTTTAATTTCCTTGTAGCCTGAAGGCCATCTTACAAGTCATTCAGTAGTGGTTAAGAAAACCCTGGGATGCTAGACTAATCCCACAGCAGCCTGCATGCTCTCAAGCGGTCACGTGAGTTCTGACATCACTGGACTCTAATCAGCAGAGGCTGCTAGTACGTCTGCCGTGGCACATCCTTGACACTGACCAGGGCCAGTGTGAGGTGAGAGGGCCAGGCCACAGTCAGGAAACAGGGAATTCCCAGTGCTGGGGATCAACCCAGGGCCTCTGGCATTCTTGACAAGCCCTGCATTGCTGAGTTACATCTCCTTCCTGGAATAAATAATTCCTACATCTCTTCCACAGTCTGTATGAAGGAGGGAACAGACATGCTCACCCTTGCCAAAAGGTAGAAATAAGCATATCAGTCATTCTACTGAGTATTAAACATAAAATCAAACACAGAAAGATGCAAAATCATCCGAAGAAAGCAGAAAGGTGCACAGGCTGATTAAACCAACTATAACTAGATTAAATTAAGATGTCAACCTATAATCTCTACTTATATCATTCAAATCAGAAGAGGGGCTGACCCTTGGAAGCACAGAAACACGGGCACTTCTGAGTAAGTGGGACATGGGAAGGGCAGCCAAGAGCAGCTCTGCCACAGCCAATCAGCAGGGCACATCTTTCCTGTGGCACTGAAGCCACACTCCAAGGCTCGGCCTCCAAGGCTCCACCTCCAAGGCTGCTGGTGAGCATCAGATGTGCCCCTAGTTCTCAGTCCACAACCTCTAGCAGCCCTTTTGCTTGTCATTATACCTCAATCTAGCGGGGATGAACAGTGTCAGGGCAGTGGCTTAGAGCAGCAGCGGTGAAGCTGGATGAAACGTGAGCAACTCCCCATCCCCCAGGGCTTCTCAGGACACACATCCAACATCGACACACATCCACGCATCGCTAGGCGCCACCCGAAGGGTTTCTGATAGAGAAGGTCTTAGACAGTGAGCTGCTGGTGAGCCTGACGATGCTCATCTGGGGCTCACACCTGGAGACTAACTGGCCTAGGCCCTTCCAATAATCCAGGATCCAGGGCTGCAGCACCCAAGCCACCGTCTGTGCATGATGCAGTCTACGTGGACTTGTACACACTACCCAGGAGCCTACCACTAAATTATACCACCAGCTCGAAGACTATCATTGAGGAAAACCCCAACAATTCCCTTAACTTCAAGGGGATAATCATCCCTTTCTTACCTGAGGAGCAGCAGTGAACCCTTTAGTTGAGCAGCAGGCACATGCCAGAAACTAAGTAAGCACTTTAGCCCACATTATCTAATTCTAAATGAATATGGTAATGTCAAGGCTAAATGAATGGTGTGATTGCAATGATAATAATTATTCTTACCATCATTATTAAAATTAATGGCCCAATAAATCTTCTTCATCAGAAGGATCAAGATCGGATAACAAACACAAAAAGGTCAATTACAGGATCAATCTGAACTCATTCTTTTCTGCCTCCAGGCCTTCTGAATGGGGGAGGTAGAAGAAGGGAATTTAGCCAGCTATCTGGGAGAAAGCAGCAAGAATTTCTGGAATCCCTTATCTTCTCTGCCAGCCCAAATACAGATTCCTCAAGCAACTCAGTAAACCAAAGAAGTCCTGGGGGATTACAGGAATCTTCTCCCACTATACCTCACAGCTGACCCCTAGAGCAGGCAGCCAGTGCACAAAGTCTTGTTTCCTGGTAGGAAACAGAAAATAAACAAGCTGAATGCTTTCCCTCATCAAACCTCTGTAGGAGGGCGTGACACCTTCAAGCAGGAAAGATCTTTAAGAAAAGAATACACATAACAGAGTTGAGAAAACAGGCTCCCTACTGAAACAGCAAATTAGCCTGCTGATATAGGGGCAGGGTGGGAAGAGCCTGAAGGAATCAGAAGAGTGCCCTATGGAGAGTGTCTATGGGTATGGGGCACCCCAAAATGCTACAAGGCAGCAAAGTCGGGCCACAGAGGACCTGCCTCAAATAATGCTAGCATGAGTGAGTCAACCACAGACATCGCAGCAGGTGGATCAACTCTGTCAGATTCTGGTCGCAGAGTCCCCATGGAGGGGACTTCCTTACTCAAAACTCCAGACATGCATTTCAGCAGGGATCCTTTGCTTGTGGAAACAAGCTCTGCTTTCAAAACCTTTGACAGTGCTTACCCTGGTAACTCACCCATGTTAAAGCCTCCTCTAGGGAGGATTTTGCCAATTCCCAAGGTTCCCAAAAATATTAAAATGTGTTCAGACTGGAGCTGAAGAGCCCATCAGGCAGGAAAGGATGGCAATAAAGCAAGATGTTTAGCTGGGAAGACAAGAAGCAAGATTAGAATGGCTTTCATGGGGGATATAATATGAAACTCATTTTGTGGGAGACTAGACAGAGAATGGGAGAGGTCAGACAGATCTGTAAAAGATATGTATTAGTTACTTTTCTCTCATTCCTGAAACACCCAAAGTTAAAGAAGGAAAGGTTTGTTTAGCTCACGGTTTGTAGAGGTTTCAGTCCACAGTTGACTGACTCCAAGGCAGGGTGGCATGAAAGACAGGCATTGCATGGGAAAAATTAGTTCATGGCAGGCAGAAGGTAGGAAAGCAAGCAAGGTACAAGACAAGCCTCTTTATATCCCTTATATTATATCCAGGCTATTGGGATTAAGGCAGTGCAAAACCAATCAGTGGACTGATTTAGTAATCACCCATCCTTAATCCTAGCACTGCACCATGAATTAATCACACACTTGAGATCCAGCCACCTCTGAAAAAGCCCTGCCTATGAGGCTTCTGGGGGACATCTAGACACAAGCTGGAACAAGTTACATTATTTTTGTATTAAGAGCTACAAAAAGTATAACTTCCCAAAATCTCATTTGGTGCGGATATACAGATCCTAGGCCTAGTCCTTCCCCCGCCCCCAGCTCCATGGGGGTTGTTCTCACCCATTCATGTATCAGAAACTGTCCTTGGAGGCTGGGATGGGTCACACTGCTTCCCATCTCAATCTTGTACCTGCCAATCCCCGAGCCATCCTCAAAGGAAACTTCCCCAACACTCCTGAAGCAGTCCTGCCCCCTACTCCCAAATCATTTGCTTTCAAGCCCCCATTTTATTTTCTTTACAGAATGACCATTATCTGCTGTCACCTTAACCATTTATAATCAGCCTCCTCTACTTGAATAAAAGTTCCATTAGACAGCAGACCTCACTCACATTATTTATCCCAGAACCTAGAACACTTTCTATCAGATAGTGATACTCAGCTATTTGTCAACTCAATGGGTACCTGTTGAAATGATGGACACAATCCAATTATTTAAATATGAACAATCAGTCTCTGTATACAAAAGTGTATTTATTTTGCATCTATATTATGGGAAATAGTTTGCTTAAGATACAAATTAAGACCACTAACAAAAATTTTTTTGCATAATAAATCTTAGTAGAACTAATGAGCACTTTCAATTTTATCCATGTTTCAAATAGATAAAGTCTGCCTAAATAGGAATGTTATTTTGGTTTTTGCAATGGCAGTTTCAAGTCATAATTACTGGGTAGTTATTAATAGCTGAAATGTCCAACATGTGAAAGGCTGTTCTTTTGGAAATTTTAGTTTTGTTTCTTCTTTTTTTTCCCCCTGGTAGTGTTGGTGCTGAAGATCGAATCCAAACCTGTGTGTGAGGTATACATTCTACCACTAAGACACATCTCCAGCCCCAACCCCTAAAAGACCATTCTTGGACATTCTATTATAAGATAAAGTGATATAATATAACACATATATTATGTTGCAAATCCAAAGTCTATATATCTTTGGGAAATACTAATCTTCATATCAGCCAATTGATTAATATTTTGAAGATGAAAAAGGAAATTTTTTTATGTATTTAGTTCAGGGTCTACAGTGTCTCACCACACAGGTGGGACTCATAGTGGCCCTCCTGTTTTCAGTCTCCCAAGAGCTGGGATTACAGGCATCCACCACCATACCCAGTCTCAATCACCACCTCAGTGTGCCCTGGGGGTGGGGCTGGCACAGCACACTGGGGATAGAACCCCAGTCCCTGTATCTGCCTAAGCAGGCACTTTAATCTGCTGAGCTATCCAGCCAGCCTGAAAAATGAGATGTTATCGCACAGATATCACTCAACTTACTGTACTTCAGGATGACATAAAATAGTAACACCATATATCCAACCTATTTTCAAATCTCCTCTACCATTTTTTTCCCAAAAACCTAACAGTCAACTAGATTACTCTATTGTGTTGATGTTGAAAATTTAATCACTTTCTTTAAGTTTAGGCATTCCTAATATTTGCTGGAGTTGAACCCTATGCTGTATGACCTCCATTAGAGCCCACAGACATGACTATTTGTTACGGCTTCTGTCTGTATATCCCTCAGGCTTCTTGTAGTCACTGAGGGTGGGCATTCTGGAAGTGGCTAAACTAGAGTTTGTAACTGAGCCATTGTCTAGTGCTGGGACTATAAGTGCGAATGCCATGCCTATCCTAGAGTGAGTAGCCTACGTAGAACAGAAGGCAACTGAAAGAGCTGTCTCTCTCTTTCCTCCCCTTTTGCTCTTCTGCTTTTCTGTCTTCTGCCACCTTGAACAGTTGCCCCTCTGTCATACCACCCTGCCTCAAAGTCAGCTGATTATGGACTGAAACCTCCATAACATCCACAAAATTTTCCTCCCTTAATTTTAGGCATTAGGTATTTTGTCTCAGCAGCAAGGGAAAAGCAACTAAGACACTGATGCCCCATGCTATAAAAATCCTATTTCAATAATGCCAGTGATGTGGGTTTTACAAGGGACATTAACAACAGAGCTTGAATTAAACATTATGAAAATAACCTATAAAGAGATAGCCTTGTGCCCAACATCTATGGCAGAAATACAGGGAAGAATGACCTCACTAAGCATAAATTTGTGGGCCACAACACTGAGCAGTTTCCCAGCAGGCCACGGATAATTTACAAAATGATTACAAAGGGCTTGTGTATACAAAATAGCATCTTCTATGTGCTAATTCCAGGATGCCACCTGACCAGAGTTGTTTCTACTGAAGTCCTAAATGTGAGTGAAAATCACAATTTCCAAGAGGCTAGCCCCATTCTCTGCATAGATGAAGAAACAGTCAACGAGCAAGTAATTGGTTGTGACTCTCAGCTACTGTTGGTCTTCTTTGCTGGGAAGGAGCTTCCTCACAATAAGGATGTCAAACCAAGATGACAAGAAGGTATTAGACCAATGGTATATGTGAGCTTTGGAACTCCTAAGAGTGCTTTCATATTTCTGATCTCCATATGTCTGCATAAGTGTGGATGCCTCAGGCACAGGGAAGCCTGGCTTGTGCCTAGCGCCTCACTTGATGCCCCAAACACTGAGAAAGTTTCAATCACCACAGCAGGCAAATGGCCATGGCTCTAGACATGGCTGGAATTACAAAGCCACTCCAATTCTGATGCTCACCAAGAAGCTGCCTAAGTCCCTCACCCTGCAACCTACAATTCCATGATTGCCACTATTCTCTACTCAATCAGCTATAACATACCTTGCACATGGGACAGAACCCAGCACTCTTCTCATACTCAGGGATATGAAACTGGGGAGGAGACTAGTAGCATATGCATTGAAAGCCTTAGAATTCTCCATATGTTGAATATAATTCCATTTGCATGTAGACTAATAATTCTGAATATGCTGTATTATAACTACAAGGATGTTGATAGATGTGAAAAATTAGAAACAAGCTCAGTATCCAATAATGAGTCCTGATTATTTACTTGGAAATTTTTGTTGTTGTTGTTTTTTGGTTTTGTTTTTGTGGTACCAAGGATTGAACTCAGGGCCTTGTGCTTGCCAGGCAAGCACTTATTCTACTGAGCTATCTCCCTGGCCCTTACTTGGAGATTTTTTTGAAATCAGGTCTCACTGTATAGTTTAAGCTGGCCTTGAACTCACTGTGATCTTCCTGCCTCAGCCTCTCAAGTACTGGGATTACAGTCATGCACCACTATGCCTAATTCTATATCCATTTAATAAAATGTGCCTGTATATAGCCATTAAAAATGATGCTATAAAGAAATATTTAAAGACCTGGTATGATGGCACATGCCTGTAATCCCCAGATACATGGGAGGCTAAGACAGAAGGATCACAAGTTCAAAGCCAGCCTGGTTACCATTAGAGTATGACCCTGTACCAGAGAAAAAATGGCTAGAGATGTAACTCAGTGGTAGAATGCTTACCTTCCACACATAAAAGCCCAGGTTCAACCCCAATACTGTACTGTAAGACAAAAAAAAGGAAAGGAAGGAGGAAGGAGAAAAGGAGGTAAAAAAAAATGTTATAAAGTATTAAGAGGATTAAAAAGATTTCAAAACTTTCTGCATGGTAACACCTAATTTTTTGTTAAAAGTTTTCCATTTTTTCAAAAAAAAAAGTATATATAATCTGAAAGTGTCGGTCTGTATAAGTTGTAATAAAAATATCAAAGACTGATGATCTAAATAACAAACATTTATTTCCCAAATTACATAGGCTGAGAAATCTAAAATCAAGGTACCTAAATATCCAGGGTCTGGCAATAGCCTGCTTCCTGGAGTGTGATGGCCACCGTCCCTATGCCCTCCTGTAGCCACAAGAATAAGCTCTAGTATCTTTCTCTTCTTATAAGAAGACTAATTCTATCATGAGCACCCCATCCTCACAACCTCATCTAAACCCAGTTTCTGTACCTTCTGATCCCATCCCACTGGAAGTAAGAATTTCAGTGCCCAGTGTGGGAGTCAAGGGGAGAGGAGAAACAAACACACAGCCCTTGGCAGAAAAGTGTATGCCAAGTGCTCTACAGTGGCTAGCTCAGGCCAGTGACATTACTGGAGAGGTCTGTTTTCCTTTTCTTTTCCCTTTTTTTTTTTAAAATGTATAGAATATGTGTGACTCAGGTTATACATTAAGTAAATGGAAATTGTTGCTTATAATTCACTGGAAACATCTCATGGGTCTTAAATACACATCTGGAAGCAACAATCACACCACTTCAGAATCAAGTGCAATGACATCAGAATGCCCAGCCACATGCATTATATCATGGTACCCACCAGAACTCTGCTTCCTTCCTGATGTCTGAAACAAATGGTATTGAATATAGATCCACCATGCCAGGAATATTGCACCTCAATGCCATAATTACAAGTGTTACTTTAACATTTACAAAAAAGTATACAAGTAAACAAAAACATTAAGAAAAGAAGCTATTGTTTCTTCTGCTGCAGTAGCCACAGTCTTGAGCATGCTGGGCTTTCAGAAGAGAGCTACAGGGCTGGTGAGACAGCTCAGCAGATTAAGCACCTGCCTAGACAAGCACAGGGACTAGGATTCAATCCCAGGCACCATATGCCTTGCCAGCTCCACCTGCAGGCACACTGAGCTGACCATGAGACCAGGCTGGGTGGCACACACCTGTAATCCTGGTGCTGGGGAAGATGAAAACAGGAGGATCACCATGAGTCCGAGCTGCATAGTGAGACCCTGTACCAGATACATTAAAATTTTTTTAAAAGAAGAGGCTTGTGGTAAGTGTCCTCCACTGTATGAGAAACAAAACGTCTAGTTGGATCCCAATGAAATCACCAGTATTAACTCCTATCAGCAGATCTAGAAACTGAGCAAAGATGGATGGGGTTGTATGCAACCTATAACTGTCCATTCCCAGATGCTATGAGAGAGAAAAATGTCTTGGCCCACCAAACAGGGCAGGTAACTGAGTACAGGTAAGTGAAAGACTCCAGCCAGGGCTCAAAGCCACAAAAAGTACTAGAAGAAAAGGAAGTAGATTCTGCATAAGTTACTCAAAACACGTGAGTCTGGGAATATTGATCATCCCATGTACTGAATGTGAAGGAGCACGAATGCAAAAACAAGCAGATTCTCAGGGAACATACCCACAGCTGAAGGCAGACCAGGTCAGGCCTCTAAGGAGCCCCTGGCTGACCAGGCTGAGGTCTGCAGATCTCAGACCACGAAAGCATACAAGCACCGAGAGAAGCAGCTCGGGGCAAGGAGGATGGAGCCGCTAAGACTGTGTCCAGGGGAAAGAGATGAAGAAATAAAGCATAGCCAAATATAGCAGCCTTGGTGATACATAGATAAGTCACTGAAACAAAACAAGCCTTTATCCATTAGAAAGGAAAGAAGAGGCTGGGGATATTACTCAGCTCAACAGTACAGTGCCTGCCTGGAAAATGCAAGGTTCTGAGTTCGATTCACAACATCCAAAAATAAAAAAGAAAATGGTAAAACCAGAAAAGCAGCTGGGAAAATAAAAGGAGGAGGAAAAACTGCTTTTCCAGCTCCCAGAAGGTAGCTTATCAAGCTCAGCCCCTCCTAAGACCTGCTCCGGGTGAAGCATGCAAGTAACAGCAGCAGCTCAGCTTCCTGGAAGGGAAATGCCAGGCGGCAGCCAAGGTTCACAATTAAAATCTGCAGGGGCCTCTGCAGGCTGGGAAAGACAGGACAGTGGAGTTCCAGAGAGGAGCACGGTCCTGCTGACACCTGGATCTTTGCCTGATAAGACCATGTCAGACTTCTGGCATGCACAACTACAAAATACGCTAATTCACTATGTTTGCAATAATTTCTTACAGCTGCAATACAAAGCACTACACCTACTTTCTTGGTTATTCAACAGTTAAAAGCATAGCTGCTCTCACCCAACAATAGAGCCGGGCGTGGTGGTGCATGCCTGTAATCCCAGCACTCGGGAGGCAGAGGCAGGAGGATTATTGTGAGTTCAAGACCAACAATAAACAAGAATTCTCTCTGGATTTGACCCCGTGCTCTTAGTCTCAGAAACTACTGGAAAACAGGACTGCCAAGTTGCCTACTGGCCTCCTACGGAGATATTCTAGTTGTACTGGTCACAGTGTTGGTAGAGTGAGAAGGGCTGTGTTAGGACAAACCATGATGTGGTAGAAAAATCAAGGCATTAAAGCCAAGTGAAATAGGGTTCAAAATTAGCTCTTCCTAGGAGTAACTGGCCCAAGTTGCAGTTTCTCACCAGTAGCCATGTGAAGAAAACACCAAGTTGACAAGATTATGCTTAACTATAAAGACCAAATGCCACACATGGGCATTTGTAGAGAAGGTAGACAAAGCCTACAAATGTCTACAAGGGAGTAGGTACCTTTAGTGGTGGCCACCACACAACAATAACCACAGTTATTAATAATCTATCCCATTCTAGGCTTTCAGAACCGTACAACCCTGAGTTCCAATCTCCCAGGCCCTGGGTTCTTCCCTTGTAAGTGAGCAAAGCAGATAGCTTCTTAACCATCTCATTCTATAGCTCTGAAGATTAAAATAACAAAGGCACTGGAAGCATCCTGAAAAATACAAGCCCAGTGCAAATATAAAATGGGATTTCTTTCATTTCTACCAGGAATTCCCCAGAGTCCTCCATTCAGAGCTGGTTTTCTTGAGTCACTGTCAGAAACGATGCTGTACATATGGTACTCAGCTCAGACCCTGCTGCATGGTCAGCCATTCTTCCCATCTGGTATGCAGACAACGGAACAGAAACCCACCACATCTGAGATACTGGTGGCTTAGGATGCCTTGAACAGAGCAGAGGGGACACTCCGGGTTCTGAACCCCACCACCAGGCAAAGAGAAACCCACCCCTAATGCTTGGCTACCAGGAAACAGCCACTCGGGTCAAGCTTCAGGTCCATGCTACCCTCTAATTCCAGAAGGTCTCGGAAGTACTAGAAAGGACCCTGGAAAGCAGATGAAAGTCACAGCAAATAGTGAAAAATCAAAAGAGCTTACAGAGACTTAATCCTTTAAAATGGAAGGAAAATAACCAGATTGGCTATTTTAAATAGAAAATATGATTTAAAATGTGAAACACATAGATTATCGAATTTCACATTAACTCTGATTTAAAATGTGAAACACATAGATCATTGAATTTCACATTAACTCTTAGACTGGACCAAGTTAATCAGCTATTGGTTTATTGTTGTAATTTTTCCCACACAACCGCACAATAACATGACATCTTTTCCTAACCTCTGGCTTCGATGATACTTCTACATAGGATAATCTCTGCAGAAATTATTGACGGATGTCCATTTTCTCAAAGGTGCATCTTAATATTCAAACATATTTGACTTTGCCTCTTGGAAGTCTGTTTTCTTGTCAGCATGCTTGTGTTTCTCACCCATTATGAGTGGATCTAACCCTGTGCAGTTCTCATGTGGCTACAGAGAGGTTGGAGCAGTTTTCCATAACAATCTATAATCCCACATCTTTTGCAAGATTTGCAATTTTACTTTGAAACATATTTACATAGGTTTTGCATTGTGCTGCTGGACCTGAAAGCACAGCACTAGCTAACAAACCTTGAGGACAGACAAGAACCAGTGTTTTGGGGAGATGACTGAATGGAGATGTCTTAGCTGTGCACTGCTACATAACAAAGGCCCATAGACAAAGGGCACACAGGCTCTCCATGCACGGCTTACCTGGGTCCTTTGTACAGGGTCTTGCAAAGCTGTAATCCCAATGGCCACCAGGCTGTGTTCCCTTCCAGAGCCTTGGGGTCCTCTTCCAAGCTTAGGTGGTTGCTGGCAGAATTCCATTTCCTGCAGCCCCAGGAAGGAGGCCCCATTTCCTTGCTGGCTCTCAGCCAGAGGCAGCTGTCAGCCCCTGGAACCCAGGCAGTCCCTGTGCATATGTCCCTCTCACAATACACCAGCATCTCTCTCCAGTGCCTGCAAAAGCAGCTCTCATTCCAGTCCATGAAAGTTTCTTTTTCTTTGTTACAGTGCTGGAGATGGAACAGAGACACATCTCACCCTATGCTTGCCAAGCAGTTTACCAACTGAGCCATAGCCGCAGCCCCAAAACAGTCTTAAATGATGTAACACAATCTTGTGGAAGACACTACTGGGGCATGATGGCCTGGGGCTCACCTTAGAGTGCACCCACTTCTAGATCCTTTTGACAAGTGATTCATTCACAGTGAAGCCACTGTTGTTGTGCCCACTCTCACTTTCCTTGGCACCTCGTAATTCAGAAACCCAAATACTGAACTCCTGAGTAACCGTACTTACCTTTCAAACCTACCATCCATCCTTCCTGCCATGTCTCTAGTTGTGCTTGCCAGGGCTAATGAAATAGCATGCAGTTTTGCTCTATCCTCCACACTGCCCTTAAGAGAGGATGTTCTGAGAACTTCATTGTATTCTTGCTTTGCTAAAAATCTACAAGTAATCTCCTACAATCTACAGCTTGGCAGCCAAGTTGGTACCTTCATGCTCTTACTGGCTGAGAAGTTCAGAGTCAAGTGTACGCCTCTTCAGGCCTCCCTGTGAGTCTCATCTGTAGGGCCAGGTCTCTCTGCCAAGACTGTCCTTACTGCTATCTATCCTAATGATCTCTGTGGGAGGGTCATAGCTGTGTGACATCTGCCTTGCCCTCCCAGAAGGACCTGCACATTTCTTTCCAATGAATCTTGCACATAGCCACCATAGCAGTGACTCCCACCACCGTCCCCAGCCAGCTGCTACAGCTGCTTATAGAAATACAGATTTGAGATAAAAACCTAATGTCCCGAGACAGTAGGGAACAATAGACAGAGCCCAAGGACAATTGCCGTCTGTTTGAATTCCCCAGAAATGGGATTCCAGATAACAGCTTCTCCTGCAGTCGCCCTGTTCTTTGATCCCTTGCTGGGGATGTTATCAGCTAGCAATTGTGTGGACCTAGCGTTAGGCAAATGGTGGAAGTTAGTAGAGAGAATAGTTTGTATTCACTTAAGTAGTTATGTACATTCCTTAGCCTGCCTTTAGCCCTCAATAAATGTGAGATGCTTCTGAGGCTCTGGGCTCACTTGGAGAGAGACTCATCTCAGTGAGACCTCTGAAGCTACTTCCATCAGGTCTCATTGTTTCTTTCAGCACCAAACCGTAACATACAACAGGTGCTAGTTTCAGGTCCTTGTTCTTCACCACATGGGAGCATCTAAAGTGCCAGATCTATTCTTCCCTTCCTGTGTTTTCCAGAGTACCAAAGAATAGACAGCAGCAATGGCCGTCAATTTAATCATATTTCCAGCCCATGTCTAGAGCACTTTCCAACTGTGCACTGTGCTCTGGGGATGGTTTGAATATTCCCAAAGGCTTGTGGGCTGAAATTTGATGCCCATCATGAAGGATTAAGACGGTGGCAACTTAATCTGACTATGATGTTTGGAGATCAAGCTTTAGAAAGTGATTAGAATTAGATGACCGACGCTAAGGAGGAGCCCTGTGACTGAGTCCTAGCGGCTTCCTAAGAAGCAGCAAGCAGCAAGACAAGAAGGTACACACACACGTGCGCACACACCCTGCCTCCACCTCAGGATGCCCTGCACCAGCTTAGGACTTAGCCACAGGCTGCTGAAGACCACATGCGGCTCCTTGACCTTGGATCTCCAGAACCATGAGTCAAAATGAATCTCTTTTCTTTATACTTATGGGATTGTGCTGTTAGTGACAGAAAACAGACTGATATTCTGTGTGATTCTGGCCAAGTTATTTATCCTCAGCTTCTCTCTGTGCCTCAGTTTCATGAGCTGTGAAAGGAGAATAATACCAAAAGAAAATGAGATACATTCTTACCATCTGATCCTCCAATCACACTCCTTGGCATGATTTACCCAAATGAGATGAAAATCTATACAAAAAGCTGCCCACAGATATTTATAGCATCTTTATGTATAATTGCTGAACACTGGAAGCAACCAAGATCTCCTTTAGTAGGCAAATTTTAAAAAATAAACTGAGGAACTGCAAACAATGGATCGTATTAATCACTGCAAAAAAAAAAAAAAGGAATATCAGTCTGTTTTCTGTCACGCCATAAAAAGGCATGAAGGAACTTTAAATACAAATTTCTAAGCAAAGGAAGTCAGTCCACTCAGAAAAGGCAATATGGCAGGTAGGATGGCAACTGTATGACATCTAAAAAATGTAAAATATGGAGACAGTAAAAGAATCATTCATTGCCAGGGCTTGAGGGAGGAGACAGAAGGATGTCTAGACAGGGCACGGAGGACTTGCAGCGCAGTAAAAGTATTCCGCGGAGCCTGGATGGGCACATGTCTTTCTATATTTGTCCAAACTCATGGAGTGAGCCTGAAGTCAAGTGAGTACAACCTCTGGATTCTAGGTGATGCTAACATATCACTGTAGGTTCATTGTTTGTGGCAATATGCCACTCGGGTACAGAACATCGATGGACAAGTGTACCGGGAGGTGACACTGTACGTGGGATTTCTCTGTACTTTCTAATCAATTTTTCTGAAACTGCTTCTAAAAATAAAATCTATTATGTTCTGAATCAGGAAAAGCATATCTTTAGGTAAAAAGGTAATTAATTAGTGGAAATTCCTAAATACATAGGCAAGCCCATGTCTAAATTTAAAACTATAGAGCAGCAATGTGCCTCTGAACCAAAATGCGAGAAAAACAGAAATAAAACTGAGCTACACCAACCCCAGTGTCACAGCTAGCTGCCTTTACACCAAGGTCCTCAGCTGATCTAGTAGGTAAACTGGTCAACCACCACACCTCCACCACAGATCTGAGTCCCTCTCCTGGTCACACAGGCTGAATAGGGGCCTGTAGCCAAGTCACCCGGGCCACTGCCACACCAAGGTCAAGTCAAAATAACATTCAGGATCAGGGCTAAGCTCCTAATCAACACCCCTCAGATCCAGCTCAATCAACTCCAGTACTGCTCCAAATCACAAAATCTGCCCTGCTCTCCTACATCCCCTCCTGGATTTAAACATTGGTTTGAAAAAGTTCTCAGAAGTGACAATTCTTACCACTTACAGATACAGAAGAAAAAAAGTAAGTCAGAATATGGACAGCTAAGAAGGAGAACTACAAAGTTGCAGAAGGTGCCAACACTGTCCTGGAAGAATTATGCTAAAAGGAAAATAAATTATGCTCAAAGGGAAGTGTGTAGATGAGAAAAATACCACTGGGTTTATGTTTATCTTAATATAAATATACAGGGTTATGGATGTACAGAAACACCTATAGATATTGTCTTATTTTCTCATTGCTGAGACAAAATATCCAACATCCAAAATTAAAGAAATAAAGGCTTATGGTAGCTCAGAGATTATAGAGGTTTCAGTCCATAGTGGGCTGGCCCCAAGCCAGGGTAGCATGACGGAGGGGCAGCTCAGAGCAGAAATAGTCCATGGCAAAGCAGGGCAGGCAGATGGCAGCAGTCAGCAAGTCCAAATGGTTACAGCAGATTCATTCTGCCCCATTCATATTCTATCAGGCTACCCAGCTTAGGGCAGTACCAACCCAGACAGTGGACTGATTTAAGACTCACACACCCTTAATCCCAGCTTCACACACTCTAGACCCAACCAGCTCCGAGAAAGCTTCACCTATAACTGCATGAAGCTCTATGGGCACAAGTTGTAACAGAAATCTATACTTTCAAGAAGTAATACACATGCACATATTTCCTTACTCTTACAGTTATAAGGGCCTGAAGGCAAAGATACCCCCAAAACAATAAGCCCTAACACTCAGGCAAGAGTGGGCATGTAACATGAGCCAGGGCTCCTTGCAGAAATGACTGATGCAGGAAATATACAGGTGAGTCTGGTGTGTGGCACCAGAGAATGAAAACATGCCCAGAATAGGGAACAAGGACTTGGTTGCATCAAAAGGACATAGGAGCCAAACTAAGGGATTTCAAGAGCCAAAGCAGACTTGAGCAAGGGAGAAAAGCACTTTATAACGCAAGCTATAAAATAAATATCTGTGAGTCCATACTAATACAAATGATTGAACAAAGCAATAAATGGCTGGATGGGGGCACAAATGTCCCATTCAACAGAATTCCAAAGAATTCAGGTGGATATGCTTCCCCTACGGATGTAAAGGACAGCTTTCCACTCTTTAAATGTTACCTACACATGAGAATTGTTTCCAGAGAGTACACTATTGAGAAAAAGAAAGGGGGGGGGGAAGAAACAGCAACTTTATAACACTATGGCAATCAAGATTAGCATCAGTGAAGATAAGTCAGATCAATATGTCCACTCCAATCACGAACACCATCAGTCTGCTCTAATTATAAGGAAAACATCAGCCAAATACCAAGTAAGAGACATTCTACAAAATGCCAATCCACTAATTCTCAAAACTGCCAAGGTCATCCAAAACAGGCCAGGAGTGATGGCATAGGCCTGTGATCTCAACACTTGGGAAGCTAAGGCAAGAGGATTGCCACGGGCTTGAGGCTAGCCTGGGCTACATAATGAGTTCAAGCCTAGCCTTAATTACATAATAAGACCCTATCTCAAACAAACAAAAAAGTGAAACTGCCATAACCAATAAGGAGACACAGGTACAATAAATGCATTCAATATTATATCCTAGTTAAGATCCTAGAACAGAAATTTATAGATTTTAGTTAATAATATATTAATATCAGCTCATTTATTGTGACAAGGTGCTATTTCAGTATCAGTATACGATAACAATAGGGAATACTGGGTATAGGATCACAAGAACACTCTTTAACTTCCTTTACTGTAATTCTGGAAATTTACAACTGTTCTAGAATAGAAAGTTTATTTTAAAAGAGACAAACAGGCAGAGAGACTCTCCCACTGAGTGAGGGTAAGCTTGGGTTTAGGTAAGAAAAACATTTAACTAGCAGGTGGGAACGCTCACTGCTTGGACAGCAGCATCTCAAGGTTCAGTCTCAACATCAACACAGTTGTAAGAAGGATTCATGGCCTCCCGCCGGCAGACATGCAAAACCTTGAGTTATAGGAAACATAGTGCCTCCCTCTGACAAAGAGGAAAACACATTTAGTACCAAGAAGTTGGCTGGGTCCCAGCAATAACAGACACCAATAACCTCAAAGACCCCTCTGCTAGGCCTCGAGAGCTAGCTCAGTGGTCAAGCTCTTTCCTAGCATGCATGAGGCCCAGAGTTCAATCCCCAGCATGGCAAAAATAAAGAATAATTTTCATTTAATTAGAAACAATTTCTTAAAGAGCCATCTGCTGATATTGTGCTAAAAATCACCCACCTTATCAAAATTATGCCGGAAAGCTTCTGGCTTCCAGTGCTAGGTTTTTTAGACTCCGCTATAGCCACCAGGAGAAAGGCAACACCAAAATCAATCATAGGACTTGGGGTGCAATGCCCCCTAGGCACATATACCCCACAAGACCAGCTACATTGGCAATGTCTATACACCACCAGGGGGGCTCAATCTGCATTTTGTTTCTCAAATTTCAAAGCAATTTGTAAGTTCTGTTACTATAGTTATCCTACTATCCATAAAACTTGTGAACTTAAGATTTACTTTTCCTCAGTATGAGTACAAGTGTCTTTTAACTGACACTTATTGGCATACACTTGGGTTTCTTCTCATCTCTTCCGCAACAATCCACCATGATTGACTGCTCTGAAGTTGGACTTCAAGCTTGTGGTGGGTAAACAATAGAAGGAACACTGAAGAGGTCCAAAAAAGCTCCTCCTGAGCAAGACAGCCAATCAGGGTCCTCTGGTGTAATTTCTCAAGCACCCCAGTGGGGAAGCCCCACTTCAGGACTGCGGGCCGGATCCTTGGGAGTGACATCTTTCCAAGTAAAGGGTTATGGATGTATTCAGAGAAAATATATAGTCTAAGAGGGTGACATGACAGAATGCCATCAGCTCTCCCCAGGACCCTGGAAGGACTCCATGAAAAGGAAAAAGACTGGCACGGACTTCAGAAAGACAGAGAGAGGGTGTCAGGTCAAAGGGGATAAGCTATGGCTGAGGAGAATCACCAAGGATTTTGTAGCAAAGATTTTTAATTTGAAATAGGCTTTGGAGACTAGAGCTGTGGCAGGCAGAAAAGGAACAGAGGGAGTTCCAAAGAGAAAAGCACAAAGGGAGGGCAGACCAAACAGGACACCCCACATGGGAAGACTGGGAAGAAATTTGGGTCTCTGAATGGTAATGATGCAAAATGCGCAGCACAAAGAAGCCAAACTGGGGAAGTCTGACTGCCAGCTGAGAACCCACCCTTCACTCAGAGGCCGTGGACGGCCACGGACGATGTGGGTGCAGGGGTACAACAGACCTTACGCTGCAGTAGTTGGTCCACAGTGGTGCACTGGAAGGACAGGAGCAGCCCCCTACCTCAAGTCAGCCTGTGCACAGCTGTGCCCAGTAAGGAGTTGGTCCACAGTGGTGCACTGGAAGGACAGGAGCAGCCCCCTACCTCAAGTCAGCCTGTGCACAGCTGTGCCCAGTGAGGACAGCTCTAGGAAGCAAACCAGGCATCTGGGTTCAGATGAACTATGATGAGGTGTAGGGGCGAGGGCTAAAAGAAAGCTGAGCACCCACCAACACTTGTGCATATAGTGGGGCTGCATACAGTCTGGAGAGGAGGAAGCTGGGTTCCTAAAGGCGCTGGCCATGGAATTAAATGCAAGAGTGTCTGGGAATGGATGTAAGCGAAAATCATAAATCAATACGATCTCTTTCAATAAACAATCCAGCCACTGACTCCCTATTAGCCCCTCGGTGGGGTGCAATCATTTAAAAGCAGCCAAACTCTTACTTAAATTAAGTGTCATCCCTGCTAAGTGAAGACCAGATGTGTAAGCCAACAAAGAAATCTAATCAGGTTGAAAGAAATGATTTCTGTAAACAAGAATGCTGGGGGTGGGGTGAGACTGCACAGAAGATGGCAGGGGTGGAGAAGAGTCAGACCAGGGCTCCAGCATGAGAAGGGTCATCTGGCAAGGAAGGGCAGAGAGCAGCCCAGGAGTCAGCCATGGAGGATTCTTCTAGAAGAATGGGCATGTGCTCAAAACAAAGCCCCACAGCCATGAGCTTCAGCATAGTGGCAGCTCCCATGTCACTAGAACATGGATTTCTAGACCTTTGCTCTTCCAGGTGGGCGGGCGACCTCTGTCAGGGAGCTTGCTGTCACACTCTCCCTCCCACAGCCTGACCCTATTGATCAACTGTTTCTGCAGCTGTCCCAGCTGATGTCGCAAAGCTTGGCTGAGGACTCAGAAAAACAGGTTGGTTTGGAAGTTTATACCTGAGCAGGTTGGCTCCACCAGCAGCCCATAGAAGTGCAGAAGGGCTGGAACCAGTTTCAACAGGACGGAGCAGAGACTGTTGATCACCGTTTGGGGAGAGGTTAAGCTACACAGGGCAGGGCAAGCAGCAAGCTGTATCCAACCAACATAGGATTCCAAACAGCATGTGCAGTGGCACTGTCTGTCTGTCTGTCTTTCTGTCCATCTGACCATCTGGAGAGGCAGCACAGAGGTCAGGAACCCAGATTCCAGAGCCAGGATCCTGGCTATCAACTGACTACAGACTAGGTAACTTTGAACATGCTGCTGACCTGCCTCTTTGCAAAGTAATTACTTGGATGCTGTGAGGTGCTCCAGGTAAAGTGCCTAGAGCACAGCCTGTTATACAACTGACACTGTCACAGGCATGCCGTTGTCATTAGTGTTTTTGAATCAGCCACTTGAATTCTGCTTTGGCTTATTAGTGTCACTGATCACAAACATAAAAGAGATAAATCACTCTCTCCCCAGTCCTTCCTGATCTTTTTTCATGAAATAGCTTGCAGGTTCCTAGCTCTAGTAAATCTAAAAGGATACCAAGTGAAATTAAAACATATTAAAAGTTAATATACATTCAGAACTATTCACACCTTCTGGGCCAAGATAAATAAAGACCCACTTGGGACCACAGGCACAATGTTTCTCCAGGGAGATAGGATCTCAAGCAACCAAAGAACACAAGGAACAGAGTACAAGATAGGATGGCTGTCCATGAGAACACAATCCTGAGGCCTGTGTCTGAGCTGCCTGCAGGGTGCTCTTCCCCAGAGGCAGGTGGAGGTCAGGTGCAGGGCTACAGTGGGGACCTGGGATGGAAGCGCCATGCCAGGGATCTCCAGGGAAAGGCCTCCCATCCTAGAGAAGGGAGGGGAAACTGAACCCCAGAAATGGGCCACACAGATCCCTTCCTCAGCCCACCAGCGCTTTAGACCATGGTCCTTAAGGCTATTCCCTCAGCCCACAGCCTGCCCAACTAGGGACTTCCTGGCCCAGAGTCTAGTACTCTCTACCACCTCAGGAGCTGGAGGAAGAGAGGGTGAGAATGGAGGAAAAAGCCCTGAATGACTGAGCTTGATAAGGAGGAGTACGTGTGGGTTTGCCTCATTAACCAGCCCTCCAGTGAGGAGAAGAAATCTTCCTGGGAAGGTTAATGGCTAAGGAGACAGGGCCAATTGCACACATCACATAACATGGTGATCCCCACTGGTTAGGCAGCATGGTTGGCTCCTTGTGCAGAAGCAATTTGTCATCCTACAGCCAAGCGTCCTGCAGTTAAATGTTTCTCCAGGGAGGTAGGAGCTCAAGCAACCAAAGAACTTGATGAACAGTAGCCAAACTGTTATTCTTTACACTAATAAATGCCGAAGGGCTGGGGGCTGGGACTCCAGATCCTCAACTTATACGTGATAAGTACAGATTACATGAAAAGGAAACTCTGCCCCACAAGGGTCTTTCTTCCCATCAGGAGGCTAATTCTTTTTTATTTTTCTGGCTGCAGTACTGGGGATTGAACCTGGGACCTGTGCCCTGAACTACATCGCCAGTCCTTTTGTAGGTTATCCTGAGATGGGATTTCACTAAGTCACCACATTCCCCAGGCTAGGTTTAAATTTGCAGTCCTCCTGCCTCAGCCTCTGAGAGCACTGGGATTATAGGCATGCACCGCCACGCCTGGTGTGTGTTGCCATTTTGCTGCTTCCTAGGGCCCAGCAACTATCTATTAGCCCATGCACACTTGACAGTTAACAAAGCTTTCAGTGAAGAATCTCATTTAATCCTGATGACTCATTCAGCAGGAAGTATTTCAACAAATGATAATGTCCCAGGACAAATAGGAAGGGTTTTCTCTAGCCACACATGAAAGAGCGACAAAGAGATGTGAACAGCTACTGCTTATTTATTATGGGCCAGGCATAGGCCTAAGAGCTGAGACCACCACTGTTTTTAATTCGCACAGTTTGGACATCTTCCTTTATCATGAAAAAGAATTAGCCATCAAGTAATCCATCCCTTGCCTCACAAGACAATGGCCACAGCCATTGCCTTGAAGGGAATAAAGATGTGCTAAATGTGGAGCTAGAACTCTCCACAGAGTACAGTGGTAACATAAAGAAAGGGCAAGCCGCTTTGAAGACATCAGGAAAGCTTCTAGAACAGAAGGAAGCCCGTACTGGCTCACAGGTGCTGAGCAGCGGTTAAGCTGAGTCATGGGCTCAGCCACCCTTAGAAAAGCCTCCTTCCAGGTAGAAGGGAGAGCAGAGCTAGGTGTGCTGGTGGTTCCAGCACCCTGGGAGGCTGTGGCAGGATGATCGCAAGTTTTACCCCATACCTGTGCAACTAGGCAAGGACCGGTCTCAAAATTAAAAAAAAAAAAAATCAAAAGATAGGGGATGTAGCTCAGTGTAAAGTCCCTGAATTTAGTCCCAGTACTGGAAAAAACACAGTGCAGGAGTAGAAATGGGTTCCCACAGGACACCAACAGGTACAAGTAACAGCCTGATACAACTGTAGCATGAGGGACCAGGCGGAAACCCACAGCCTGCCCTGTTCAGAGTTTAGACTCCAGACGCAAACCACCCCTGGATGGCTCTGAGTAGGATGGCACTCACGATTACCTTCAGACAGAGGAAGTTGGCAGTGCTGGAAAGGCCAGAGAAGGCAGGCACAAGCCTACGCCTACATGAAGGTCTGGAGGGCCACCACAGTCAGCTGCACAGTGAGCAACCAGGCCCCACTCAAAGGCTAGAGGGGAAACACACACAGGAGACAATGTAGAAGGCAAATCAGCAAGGAGACACATGAGGGCTAGAGCCAGAGCAGAGTCTAATAAGGTGACCTTGCACTTCCATTCTTGGGCAGGTAGCATGCCTCTCAATGAGGTAAGGATGCAGGTGGGAATAATGAAAAGAAAGGGGTTTAAAGTAAACAGGAGAGAGTGCAGAGATGGCAAGTCCAGTTTTTGACATATTGCATTTAAGATGCCCTGGGGACATCCAGCCAGGGATGGCACGCAGGACATATGAGTCTTAAGCTTGCAAAAGAAGTATAAAAATCTGAGAGTGACCTTATTTACATCTAGTGCTGTGGACTGCCTGGCAGTGAGCTGGACAGGAGAAAGGCACAATTGGGAACACAGATGAGGCAGCCTGGCCGGACACTGGGTAAAGCAGGGATGATCAACATGGCCTTGTAGGGCCTCCTAGCCAGGAGGAAGCAGAGTGGACGCCCACCTAGATCCACTTGCTGCATCCGCAACAGGAAACTGTAGCTTGCCCATGCACCAGCTCCTCAAGCCTACTGAGCTCTCTACACCTCAGTCTCCTCATCTATAAAATAGGATGATATTGATATCTACAGTGTAGAGTCATTGCAGAGATCAAGCAATGTAAACCTGGTGAAGTGCTTTACTCAGAGCCTGCCACGGTAATAGCACCAGGCAACCTCTCAACTGATGAGATCAAGGACAACAATAGTGTAATTAGTGTGAGTCATTCCACTTCTGTGACCCTTACTGATAAAAGGGGAATAGTGGCTGGGTGTGCTGCTGCACATCTGTAATCCCAACACTCAGGAGGCTGAGGCAGGAGGATCACTATGGGCTCCAGGCCAGCCTGCACTACATTGTGAGTACAAGGCCAGCTTGAACTATGTAGTAAGACACTGTCTCAAAAAGATCAAAAAAAAAAAAAAAAAAAAGCAGTAGTGTCTACTTGGGTGGCAATGAATATACAAATTTACTTAGAGAAGTATGTCTTTGTTATGGTTTGTGTCTAGGTGTCCCCCCAAGGCCTCACGCAATCTTGGGGCAGCTTCTGGAGTTTGCAATTAATTACTGTGGCTATGGATGCCTCACCTGTCCTGGGGCAGGGAATCTGCATTACAGTGTAAAGAAGGAAGATGAGTCAGCTGCTTGAGCTGCTGCTACTCCTCCTTTTTCCGCTCTTGCTCTTTTCCAACACCATGAGAGGTTGCTCTCTGCTATGGCTCTTGCTCTTTTCCAACACCATGAGAGGTTGCTCTCTGCTATGTACCGCTCTGCCTTGGAGCCAGCTGAATATGGACCGAAACCTCCAGTAACTGTGAGCTAAATAAACCTTTCCTTCCTTCATTTTGGGTGTTGGGTATTCGTCCCAGAAATGAGAGAAGAGTAAATAAGACAGTCTTTTCGATTTTTTTTTTTTTTTCTTTTTGGCAGAACTGGGGATTGAACTCATGTCCTTGCACTTGCCAGGTAAACACTTATTCTACTGAGCCATCTCCCTGGCCCTACTTAGAGAAGTATGAAGAAGAACATAAAGTAACAAATGAAGATGATTCAACCAAGTCTTCAGTGTGTGTCAGGAAGGCTATTTTGTCCCACAGCAGTTCCTTCCTGGCTATCACAATGCCTCTAGTGCCAAGGGGGAAACCAGTCCCCCATCAAAACCCACGTCATATGCTGCATGCAAAAGTCAGAGGAAGAAACACTTCTCAGCCAGGAGAGGAGACGGGACACATGCTGCAACACTGGCAGACCCTGAGCACATCACATTTACAGTGAAATGAGTACACACAGGAGGACAGATATCATACGGGATTTCATTTGCATCAGAACACAAGAAGAGGGAATTTGCTCAAGATGAGACAGGACAGCGGTTACTCAGAACTGGGGAGCAAAGGACGTTATTGTGTCATAAATATAGAGTGTCTCTTAGGTAAGGAAAAGGAGCAGATTGTGGCAATGAAAAGGAACTACGCTGTGCTGTCCACTAACAATTGTTAAAGTGAAAAGTCTGCTGCTACATGAATGTATATTCAAAGCCACAGAAGGTATTAAGTAAAGGATAAATTTCAGTGAGGCTGCTGCTAACACAGGGTCATGTGTGAAGGTTCCCCAAAGACTGTTGTGTTCAGCAGCAATGAACTGGTCTTGGGTATAGCTGCCTCTGGACATGGGCAAACACTGGAACCTTCAAAAGGACCCGCAAGCATTAAGTGGCTACGTAGCCCAGGCTGGCCTGAAGCTCACAGCAATCAGTGCTGGGATTGCAGGAGGGCGTCACCATGCTCAGCTTAGTTTTATTTTGAGACAGGGTCTTATTAAGTTCCCCAGGCTGGGTTTGACCTTGGGATCCTTTTGTCTCAAGTTCCCAGAGTGCTGTCATGCATACCACAACTGGCTCCAGGCTTTTTAATGAAGCAGCTCTGCCCCTGGTCAGAAAACCTTCCTGAACCAGGCATGGTGGCACAGGCCTGTAATCCCAGCACTCGGGAGGCTGAGGCAGGAGGATTGTTGTGAGTTCGAGACCAGCCTGAGCTACAAAGTGAACTTAAGGCCAGCCTGAACTGCATAGTGAGACCCTGTCTCAAAAAGACAAAAAAAAAAAAAAAGAAAAAGAAAGAAAGAAAACCTTCCTGAATCACTTATCTCAGGAACAGAACCAAACTCTTCACACTGAGCAACTTTTTAGTCTTGCGCAAACTCTAGAAAGTTAAGTGTATCTGCTCCCCTGTGATCAGACAGGCATTCAGTAGGTATTTAGGAAACCAGACCATCTTGCAATATCCCTGGGAGTACATTTCTACAAGTAATACACCATTCTCAGTCTCTCTAATGCAGTAATGCATCTCTGTTCATACTGGCCTTCCTGCTACTCACTGAGCATGCAGAGTCTATTCCTGTCTGCGCTGGGTCCCTTGCACTTCCAGTTCCCTCCAGGATCCACTCTCTCTCCAGACACCCCATGCTCACGCTTTCTTCTTTCTTCTTTCTTCTTCTTCTTCTCCTTCTTATTCTTCCTCTTCCTCCTTCTTCTTCTCCTCCTTCTCCTTCTCCTCGTCCTTCTTCCTCTTCCTCTTCCTTTTCCTCCTCCTCCTCTTCCTTCTTCCTTCTCTTCCCTCTCCCTCTCCCTCCTCTTTTTTCTTTTTTTTTTTTTTTTTTTTGTATTTTAGGGTTTACAGGGTGTGCAGGTTCTCACTACTACATTGGACTCCTCGGAAGTGATCTGCCTGTTTATAGCCTCCCAAGGGCTGGGATTACAGGTGCGCACCACCACATCCAGTCTCAATTGCTATCTCAGTGCACCACAGGGGTGGAGCTGGCATACACTTTCTTTTCAGTCACATGTCTAGAGGCTCAAGTGTCATCCTAAGCCAAAGCCTGCTGCACCCACCTCTGACCTCCTGGGACAATCTAGCTGTGCAGTTTACCTTACCATTCTGTAGAGAGTTCACATGTAGTACAATTAAAAAAAAATTTTCTAATCTCCTATAACCTTTCTCACTCACTGGCATAAAAGCACCATGCAGAATTAGTTGTTTTAGGAAATTAGGATTTTTTTAGGCTTTTATATCCCCATAGCCTAAAAGTAATATGGCTCAAAAAAGCAAGTCAATACTTTTATTAAAAATGGGGGAGGGGCAGGGATACTCAGCAGCACAGTGCCTAGCCAGCAAGCATGAGGTTGTGAATTCGATTCCCAGTACCAAAAAAAAAATTTTTAAGTAAAATTGTCAGAGGGAAAAATTAGAGCCTGCAATCAGAATAACAATCTTTAGATGGGTGAGACCACCGTGCCCCAGGACCCCTGGGAAAGCAGTGGCTTCCTCTGGCTGAGCGGAAGACAGCTGGACCCACCCATCCACCCACACTGCTCCAACCACATCTAGTACTTTCCAAAATTTAATAGTGTCAAGTCCTCTTTTAAAGAAAAAAGGGAGGGGGCAAGCCCCCAGGATTTGTGTGAATCAATTATTCACCGCCTATCCATGGGTATGGACTATGCTCCAAGAATAAAAAGAAACCAAAGCCGGGCTTGGTGGTCCACACTTGCAGTCCCAGCACTTGGGAGGCTGAAGCAGGAGGAATGTTGTGAGTTTGAGACCCACCTTGGCTACAAAGTGAGTTCAAGGCCAGCCTGAGCTGTATAGTGAGACCCTGTCTCAGAATGACCAAAA